>CM049574.1:35568574-35579712 GCA_027123335.1 Amphiprion clarkii
CAGTCAGTCAGTCAGTCAGTCAGTCAGTCAGCCAGCCAGCCAGCCAGTCAGCCAGTCAGTTAACCAATCAGTCAGCCAGCCAGTCAGTCAGTCAGTCAGTCAGTCAGCCAGTCAGTCAGTTAACCAATCAGTCAGACAGTCAGTCAGTCAGTCAGTCAGTCAATCAGCCAGTCAGCCAGTCAGTCAGTCAGTCAGTCAGCCAGTCAGTCAGTTAACCAATCAGTCAGCCAGCCAGTCAGTCAGTCAGTCAGTCAGTCAGCCAGTCAGTCAGTTAACCAATCAGTCAGACAGTCAGTCAGTCAGTCAGTCAGTCAATCAGCCAGTCAATCAGCCAGCCAGCCAGCCAGTCAGTCAGTCAGTGGCCCTCTGAGATTAAAACCCTCCAACAACCATCCGCTGCTCCGGAGTCGGTCTGGATTCTTCAAACTCTCCACCAAAGTTTCTGTAAAATGTGCTGCAGAACTCCTCCAGAAACTAGACTGAACTCTGGTAAACATGAATTTTAGCAGTTTAGGATTCATTCTGATCAAAATGACACCATTTAACAGAACCAGAAGCTGTCAAAGCATCACATTTCCAACTTTCCTACAGTCCTTGAACTACTCATCTGTGACCTGGAATACTGTTGAGGAAATTATCCAAACTTAGCCTGAAAATTTGTCCTTGAGATCACTTTATTCAGCATTTTTAATTCAAAAATTTCCCGAAAATAAACGGTTTGCTTGAACCAGATTCTGTGGGTTTTTAAAAACATTAGAATTTTTAGATCCATAATCTGTAAAAACAGAAAGAATTGTCAGATTATCAGAAAAAACGAACCAAATTACAATAATTCATTAAAATCACTTTATTCTACAAGTTTCAGTCAAATTATTAGCCAAAAATTAATAATTTTTCATAACCAGATTCTGTAAAATGCTAAAAATTCTGCACTGAAATTGTGAGATTTTGTAAAAGTCATTTTATGTCAAATTCAAAAATGTTCCAAAAATAAATTCTTTGTTTGAACCAGATTCTGAGGGTTTTTAAAGGAATATTAGAATTTTTAAAAATCCACCATTTATCAGATCCAAAAGCTGTATAAACATCCGATTTCCAACTTTCCTACGATCCTTAAACTGCTCATCTGTGACGTGGAATAATGTCGAGAAAATCATTTAAATTTAGGCTTACAATTTGTCACTAAAGTCTAATTCAACATTTTTATTCAAAAACTTTGGCAAACTTTCCAAAAGGGACTTTATGGAGACACAATACCAGCCTGGATTGAAGATTTTGCACTTTTTTCCATTTTCAGGAGCTAATAATTATGTTTATTGTCATTTTTTGACACGTTTGAGTCATTTTAAACAGGTTTCAAGTCATTCTGGACAAGTTTTATCTTGTTTGGACAATTTGTTTTAGTAATTGTGGATGATTTTCAGCTCTTTTAGACCTGCTTCAAGTCATTTTGGACACAGTTTGAGTCATTTTAAGCAATTTTCAGTCGTCTTTGACAGGTTTGATTCCACAATATGTAAAAACTGGAACCTTGTCTGGTCAAAGTCACCAACCATCAGATTCTACTGATGTTAAAGCCTTTAAAAGTTGATGAAATGTTGACCAAAGCCGCCGTGGGTTGAACATTTTTGCACTTCTTTCCATTTAAAGGATCAATAATTGTTCATTCTTGTCATTTTTGACAAGTCTGAGTGATTTTTGATGGTCTTATTCCTCCATCCGTACCTTATTTTGGACAAATCTTTAGTCATTCTGGATGATTTTGGACGATGTTTATCTCTTTTTGGAGTCTAATCAGATGATTTTGATTGATCTTAGATTTAGAGAGAATGGAAACTTGGCTCCACAAACATCAGATTCTACTGATGTTAGAGCCTCAGAAGTTGGTGAAATGTGGACCAAAGGCTGTATTTTAGTAGAAACATGGATCCATCCATAGATAAACACTGACAGGAACTTTATGGAGACACTAGACCAGCCTCTATTGAAGATTTTACACTTTTTCACATTTTTTAAGAGCCAGTCATTGTTCGTTTTTGTAATTTTATACACATCTTAAGTCGTTTTCAACAAATTTTGCATAATTTTGGACAAATTTCAAGTCATTTTGGACAAATTGGGACATTTTAGAGCAGAGAAAAAACTGCTTATTGTCATTTTTGATCCTCGTTTTTCCCTTTTTTTCCTCCTGGTGTTTCATATTTTACACCATAAACTGTGAAAACCAGACCAGAGAATCTCAATCATGGAGCAGAATCACAGCAGACCTCCAGAGTTGTGATGACTGTGATGCTTGCTGTGATGAATTCTGCGTTTTCTGCGGCTGCTGCAGTGAATGAATCCAGCGTCGCCGTCTGCTAAAGTGTGAATCATTCAGTGTTTGTGTCGTCGTCCGTCTGTTTCCTCGGCTGTGTTTATCCACAGCAAACATCCAGCGTTAGAAGCTACGTTCAGGTCGTCCTTTCCTGCAAATATCTGCTGATTTCATGCTTTCTGTTCCAGTAAATCTCATCGCTGTTTTCAGTCTTCATGATCCTTCAACCTGAATCTGAACAGCAGAGTTTACTGTGAAAAATGAAACCAATTAGACTTCATGGAATCAGTTAAAGTTTGTCAACAATGATGGAAAAAAACGTCAGATTTAGTTCAAAAAAAGGTCCAGAATGACTGAAATATTTTGCTAAATGAGTCATCAGACCACATCTGTTTCTTTGTTTTTATCCTTTTACTGCTGTAGTGTTTCTTGTGTTGTTCTTTATTTTCTATCTGGCTGCTGTAACATGAATTTAACCAATAAAATTTAACTTATCAAATTTCTTCTTATTTTATCTAAAATGTTCCAAGATGTCCAGAATAACGAATGACACGAGAAAAAACTTGTTCCAAAAGAAGAAAGAAATGAAGAAAATGTTGAAAATTAGGTCAAGTTTGCTCAGAATTATGAACATTTTTAAAAAATAAACTTTTTTAAAAAAAATCCAGAATGACTGAAATACTTTCCTAGTTTGACTCATTTATTATGTTTTTGACTCATTTAGCACAAATTTAAGTCAGTTTGATTGTATTTTTGTCAGTTTGGTCAAAATTTACATTTTAGAAGCTGATTCATTTTGGATAGAAATTATTTAATTCTGGACAAAATTTTACATATTTTATTAAATAATGTCTCATTTTGGACAGAATTTCGGTCATTCTAGACTAAATTTGAGTCATTTTGTCCAAAATTTAGTTCCATTTTGGACGACTTCATGTTATTTTGGACAAAATCAGCGTACATTTGGAAAAGATCAGAGTAATTTTAGGGAAAAATTTACATAATTATGGACAATTTTATTAGACAACTTCATATATATATATATATATATAATATGTAATATATATGAATATATAATATAACAACTTCATTATGTTCTACATCTTATTCTACAAATTCATTCCTTTTTCATGGTGCTTTTACAAGGTATTATGTGTTTTTGTAAAAAAATACACATTTTGATGTGGACATTATTTACTATAATTAAACCAATTAAAATGAATATGTAAAATAATGGTAAATTATTGACAATATTGCAGTTAAAAATTGCTTCACTTTGAATTGTTTTACTATAGATATCTATTTAATTTATTAAATTAATGCAATAAACTAATATGGGGTTAAAATTAAACATATTACTTATACTATGTAATAGTTATAAAATGTAATATTATATAATATACATGTATATAAAATAAGTAATTTAATTCTCCAATGAATATTGTATTAATTATTATTGATTATGTTAACAGGTAATATCTAACAGCAGTGTTCTGTTTTTCCACTTAAAGGTTAAATGCTGTCGAATTTGATGCTTTTTTTTAGAGTAATGAAAATAATTGAAGCAATTATTTATCGTTTTTTGGTCCTTCATATCCATATTTTTACCTACAAATAACCACAAATACCTGTAGAATGATGACAATGTTGTGGACATAATTTTAAGATTTTTTTTCTGTATTTTTTTATCTACAATTTGAGAAAACATGGAACTTTGACAAAATGACATTAAATTGTTCAACATATTAGAAGTAAATGTTTTAAAACTATATTCTTCAATGTGGAACAAAAACACTGGATTATTTGTTTTCTAGTTGGTCTCAGTCGATTATTCCAACTATCCAGAGAATAAAATGAAGCCAGATTTTTAGTTTTCTTGATGTTTCTTCTTTGGTTTTATTCTGAGGACAGTTTTGGTTCTTTGTTCTGCTGCTGGTTCAGTCTAACCTCTGGAGAAAAGTCTTCTTCTGGGACATCCAGCGTCTCATTATCACATCACCTCCCTGCAGCAGCTTCCTCCCCCATCATCATCCCTCTTCATCCCCCATCATGCCCATCCTCACCTCCTCCCCCATCCATCCTCCCCCATCCTCCCTGTTCACCGCTCTCTTTACCCACAATGCCCCTCTCTGCCCGACTGCATAATGATCAGATCACAATCAAACAACACCTTTGTGTTGAGGAGCACAAAATATGTAATATATTTTTTACTCATCCGTGTTTCAAGAGAACATTTGTTGACTGCAGATCTGCTGAAACTTATGGAGACTTGATGTCATTTTAAAAAGTTGCTCATTCTTTAAAAAAGAAATCTGGTTATAGGATGTGGACAGAAAATATGAAAGACCAAGAAGAGATGGAGGATGTTTAACATCTGGACAGCAGAGTTTGAACTGTGGTGTCAAATCCTCAGGAGATGGATGGATGAAGGATGGATGGATGGATGGAGATTTGGATGGATGGATGGATGGATGGATGGATAGATGGATGGATGGATGGAGATTTGGATGGATGGATGGATACAGTAGGACAGCATGGATGGATGGATGGAGATTTGGATGGCGATTTGGATGGATGGATGGATGGATGAAGGATGGATGGATGGATGGATGAGGATACAGTGAGACAAGATGGATGAAGGATGGATGGTGGATGGATGAGGATACAGTGGGACAGGATGGATGAAGGATGGATGATGGATGATGGATGGATGAGGATACAGTGGGACAGGATGGATGAAGGATGGATGATGGATGATGGATGGATGAGGATACAGTGGGGCAGGATGGATGATGGCTGGATGAAGGAGGGATGATGGATGATGGATGGATGAAGGATGGATGATGGTTGATGGATGGCTGATGGATACAGTAGGACAGGATGGATGAAGGATGGATGTAGAGCAGAGCTGGACAGGGCGTAGGGGCTTGTTGGTTTGTGTCAGATGGATGATGGATGATGGATGATGAGGATACAGTGGGACAGGATGGATGATGGTTGAAGGATGGATGGATGGATACAGTAGGGCAGGATGGATGAAGGATGGATGATGGATGGATGAGAATACAGTGGGACAGGATGGATGAAGGATGGATGATGGATGGATGAGGATACAGTGGAACAGGATGGATGAAGGATGGATGTAGAGCAGAGCTGGACAGGGCGTAGGAGCTTGTTGGTTTGTGTCAGATGGATAATGGATGATGAGGATACAGTGGGACAGGATGGATGAAGGATGGATGATGGATGGATGAGGATACAGTGGGACAGGATGGATGAAGGATGGATGAAGGATGGATGATGGATGATGAGGATACAGTGGGACAGGATGGATGAAGGATGGATGATGAGGATACAGTGGGGCAGGATGGATGATGGTTGAAGGATGGATGGATGGATACAGTAGGGCAGGATGGATGAAGGATGGATGTAGAGCAGAGCTGGACAGGGCGTAGGGGCTTGTTGGTTTGTGTCAGATGGATGATGGATGATGAGGATACAGTGGGGCAGGATGGATGAAGGATGGATGTAGAGCAGAGCTGGACAGGGCGTAGGGGCTTGTTGGTTTGTGTCAGATGGATGATGGTTGAAGGATGGATGGATGGATACAGTAGGGCAGGATGGATGAAGGATGGATGTAGAGCAGAGCTGGACAGGGCGTAGGGGCTTGTTGGTTTGTGTCAGATGGATGATGGTTGAAGGATGGATGGATGGATACAGTAGGGCAGGATGGATGAAGGATGGATGTAGAGCAGAGCTGGACAGGGCGTAGGGGCTTGTTGGTTTGTGTCAGACCACATTTATCTCTTTCTGCTGTTAGATATAAAGACAGCAGCAGTCGCTCTGAAAACCTCCAACAGTTCTACAGATTTACTCCTCTAGTCACACTTCCTGCTCCCACAGACCGACACCATGCTGCAGCTTTAAGGTTGGCTTTATAAATATACAGTGCTACCTCTATACGAACATAAAGCTGTGTCATGTTCCTCTGATGGAGGCATGAGGTGGCATTAATGTGAACAAAAACAAGCTGGTAATCGACCTTTTCTGCTTCCATGGAGGTGTACGATCTGACAGGTGCAACAAAAAACAGAAAAATAGGAAATACTGGATCCAAATAACTACATCTGTTATTAAAAATGGAAGGAATATTTCACGTTAGTAAATCTGACTAGAGCAGGACGTCCTCAACTGAGACTAGTGAGGAGAGAGGCCACCAAGACACCTATGACTCCTCTGAAGGAGCTGTATTATATTATGTTTCCATACTGGGAAACAATGGTGCTGATGTTTCCAGTTAACATGATGGTGTGATGACCAATAGATGCACAGTTGGAACATAAAAACGAACTCCATGGAACTTGTTCATCCTCCATCAACAGACCTTGTGCTGGTTGTCCTGTTTCCTGTTTCCATTCTGGCCACTAAGCTGGAGGTTAATTAGCTTCAGACAATAGCAGAGACCATGACATGAAAGCCTCGGCTCTGTTTACTCTGAAGGAGATGACATTTGGTGTTTTTAGTCCGTCTTTACAAGAAAACCTGCAGCTCTGGCTTTTTGTCCAGGTGCTAAAAGCAGCATCAGCTTCCATCTTTCTGACAATGAGGAGCAGAGGGATGTTGTATCGACGCTGAACCTTTCAGGCAACACTCAGGGTGGAGGTTTAGCAGGACAAGTGTCAGACTTTCAGGCCAGAAATGGGGTTTTATGCCTCGTCTACTTTGAGAAACCTTTCTGTAGCCTTCTGCTGGTTTTAAAGTCGGTCTGCACATGAGGAGAAACTTCACAGATATTCTCCTCTCTAATCAGACGTTCACACACTACAAGATGGGAACATAATGATGCATCACACATTGCAGGTTCTTATTAGAGTTTTAGTGCAGAAGGGAGCAGAAGTTCACCATGTCAATGTTCTCACAGGGAAACAGATGGAAACGAAATGCAGAACAATCTGCTGTAATGCTAATAATACTTAGCAGAAACAAAAACAAAACAAAAACCAATCTTGGTAAGAACTGTAGGTGAGATTTTAACTGTCTTTTTACGTATCTGTCGCTAACATTAGCTTCAAGAGCTGGAATTTGATAACCAGGATGCTAGCTGTTAACCAGGTAATCTGTATTTCAGTTCACATCAAGATCACAGACCAGATTTCACCTGTGATTGTTGAAAGGGGTGAAATGGAGGCAAACTGGCCCCAGAATTCCTGTAATCTGCATTAGCTAAGTGGTTTAAACGCCTAAAACTAACGTGTAACAGATAAAACTATCTGTAGAAACCAAAACCATTGTTCATACCAGGCTGTAAATCGTTTAGTTTCTGCTGTAAAGTTGGACATTTTAACATGGAGGTCTATGGGGATTGACTCACTTTTGGAGGCAGCCTCAAGTGGATATTTGAGGAACTGCAGCTTTTAGCATTGGTATTGTGTTGCAGCCCCACACCGCTTGCAAAACACCAAAAGGTTTTGTTTTTAGTCTGTTTTAGTGCTTGTGAAGACTATTTTACAGAATGGCTACAGTGATTTAGCATGCTAAAACCAGCGTTTGTCTGCTGAGGTGGGTCATGGACTGTCCTGTGATGCACAACTTTAAGCCTCAGTGGAATTTAAATGAATGACATCTATTAAAATTCACCACCTCTATAATTGAAATGAACTAGAAAATTAGCTATAGAGAGCAAAACCGTTGTTCATCCCAGGCTATAAAGATGTTTATTTCTGCTGTAAAGTTAGACATTTTACCATAGAGGTCTATGGGGGTTGACTCACTTTTGGAACCAGCCTCTAGTGGCCATTTGAGGAACTGCAGCTTTATTTTCAGCTCAGGAGGCTCCACTCTGACCAACACTGACTACATTTAGCTTCTAACCAGGCCTCGTAGAGTTTAACTTTCCAGAATGAGTCGTCATGTTTCCGTTTTTGCCTGCTGAAGCAGCGTTTCTGCAGGTTTCCAGGCTGTTGATGCTTCAGTGCAGTAATTTGCCATCGCTGCGTTATTCTGTGTTTGTATCCGGTCGTCGGCGAGGCAAAGCTCCTGACATTTCACGCTTGTTTCATTGACACTGTTTATTGTTTTATTGCCTGAAATGCTCCCGATATGACGCATCTATTAAATATTAACGCTGACCCGACTCGCTGTGGGTTCAGTCTGATTGTGTTTGTTGGAGTGGGAGCTGCAGCTTTAACTCGTGCATCACATTACACAGCCTCGGGGCTGTTGGAGGTGCGTCCATCAGCCTCTCCATGTGTGTGTGTTGGCCGTGCACGAGTCCCAGTAAACGCAAGTCTCTGGCTGTCGGCTGGGATTGGGTTGATCCTGCCGGACGAGGAGGAGGAGGAGGAGCAGGAGGATGAAGAGGGGGCATTTAGCCTCTCCTGAATGGACAACATGTGTATCCTAGCAACAGGCTGCTTTGGAAATGGGATGGAGGGCTGCAGAAAGAGGGGAATGAGAGGGAGCGGCTGCTGTGTGGATGGAGGTGCAGCAGGTCAGAGCAGGAGATGGAAGGTGGAGCTGATGGTGTAGAAATCAGATCAATACGTATGAAGAAGAGGAAGAGGCCAGAAATATCATTTTACTCACACCTGTGAAATAACACACAGCAAAATAAATGTGGTTCCAGTAAAGCAGGAACCTTATTTGCTGAAGTGAAGACTTAATATTACGTATATTTAATAACAGCATTAGCATACAAAGTGTTTTCCTGACAGCTGCTGAACAAACAACTCTGCTAACGTTACAAGCTGCAGGCGTTTTCTGCACATTTTTCCTCTCCGTGGTTCATTTTCTCTGCAACCTACAGTCCTGCAACAACCACGAAGAAAGAGAGAGAAGGAAGAAATGATACGATAGTCAGTGAAAATGGTAAAAATGGCTCGAAAAGGTGCAAAAGCTACACTTAAAGATGCAAAACATGTCACTAAAAGGTGCAAAAATGATGTAAAAATCAAAAAAAATGACACAAAGATGCCTAAATGTCACTGAAACATGAAAAAATATAACTGAAAGATGCAAATATTACACAAAAAGATTCAAATATTACACAAAAAGATGCAAAAAGGACACTAAAATATGATAAATGTTTACAGTCTTTTTACAGACTCTAGGTTCTGCATACAGTTATTTTTTTCTTTTTTAATTTTTTGCAAAGTTTTTGGCTTTTTTTTATTGTAGTTAAATCCAGTCAAAACGCTGTTTTAGTATTTATTTATTTCATAAATAAATAATAGTTTGGATGGTAAACATGCAAAAATACAAGATTTCAGTTATTGTACTAGTTATTAAGTGTCATTTAACAAAACTGTAAAAATCTGTCAAATAACAGGAAATTATTTTTATAAATTGCAGTTAAATATAATGAATTTATTTTCAGCTGTGTGGAATTATTTATGGTGCGATTTTACTAAAGTAATTTATATTTGGGACTAAAAACCTACAAAGGTGACAAATTTACAAACATAGATATAAATTTAACAAATGCAATGTGTAGTAATGTGATCTAGTTAAATTCCTACAGCATTACTTTATATTTTAATATTTACAGATTAACTCAGCGAAGTTAGAACAAAAGTTTTCACCATTAAAAACAAAAAAAAAACCTTCTGGTTGACATTTAGAAATAAAACGAGGAACATGGTGACGAGGAAACAATAAATTGTGTTTAAGTTGTGTTTAAAGTGTGTCCAAATTGTGTTTAAGTTGTGTTTAAATTGTGTTTAAATTGTGGTACGAGAGCTAAAAGTGGGTCATGAAGAAACCAGAGATGTTTAATAAGTTGGACCCCAGAGACAGAAAGAAAAGAGACAGAAATAGTTTTAGTGGACGAGGATCTGCAGCGGCTGCAGACAGACACACACAACTGTTGTGTTGTTGTTGTGTCCGTGGTGCCTTCAGGGACCTACTTCCAGGGTGTGTTCATGCTGTTGTGTTGTTGTTGTGTTGTTGTTGTGTCCGTGGTGCCTTCAGGGACCTACTTCCAGGGTGTGTTCATGCTGCTGTTGTGTTGTTGTTGTGTTGTTGTTGTGTCCGTGGTGCCTTCAGGGACCTACTTCCAGGGTGTGTTCATGCTGTTGTGTTGTTGTTGTGTTGTTGTTGTGTCTGTGGTGCCTTCAGGGACCTACTTCCAGGGTGTGTTCATGCTGTTGTGTTGTTGTTGTGTTGTTGTTGTGTCTGTGGTGCCTTCAGGGACCTTCTTCCAGGGTGTGTTCATGCTGTTGTGTTGTTGTTGTGTTGTTGTTGTGTCTGTGGTGCCTTCAGGGACCTACTTCCAGGGTGTGTTCATGCTGTTGTGTTGTTGTTGTGTTGTTGTTGTGTCCGTGGTGCCTTCAGGGACCTACTTCCAGGGTGTGTTCATGCTGTTGTGTTGTTGTTGTGTTGTTGTGTCCGTGGTGCCTTCAGGGACCTACTTCCAGGGTGTGTTCATGCTGTTGTGTTGTTGTTGTGTTGTTGTTGTGTCCGTGGTGCCTTCAGGGACCTACTTCCAGGGTGTGTTCATGCTGTTGTGTTGTTGTTGTGTTGTTGTTGTGTCCGTGGTGCCTTCAGGGACCTACTTCCAGGGTGTGTTCATGCTGTTGTGTTGTTGTGTCCGTGGTGCCTTCAGAGACCTACTTCCAGGGTGTGTTCATGCTGTTGTGTTGTTGTTGTGTTGTTGTTGTGTCTGTGGTGCCTTCAGGGACCTACTTCCAGGGTGTGTTCATGCTGTTGTGTTGTTGTTGTTGTGTCCGTGGTGCCTTCAGGGACCTACTTCCAGGGTGTGTTCATGCTGTTGTGTTGTTGTTGTGTTGTTGTTGTGTCTGTGGTGCCTTCAGGGACCTACTTCCAG
>CM049574.1:35589473-35689473 GCA_027123335.1 Amphiprion clarkii
CCAGTCCTCCCAGTCCTCCCAGTCCTTCCAGTCCTCCCAGTCCTCCCAGTCCTCCCAGTCCTTCCAGTCCTTCCAGTCCTTCCAGTCCTCCCAGTCCTTCCAGTCCTCCCAGTCCTCCCAGTCCTCCCAGTCCTTCCAGTCCTTCCAGTCCTCCCAGTCCTCCCAGTCCTTCCAGTCCTCCCAGTCCTCCCAGTCCTTCCAGTCCTTCCAGTCCTTCCAGTCCTTCCAGTCCTCCCAGTCCTCCCAGTCCTTCCAGTCCTTCCAGTCCTTCCAGTCCTTCCAGTCCTCCCAGTCCTCCCAGTCCTTCCAGTCCTCCCAGTCCTCCCAGTCCTTCCAGTCCTCCCAGTCCTTCCAGTCCTTCCAGTCCTTCCAGTCCTCCCAGTTCTCCCAGTCCTCCCAGTCCTTCTAGTCCTTCCAGTCCTTCCAGTCCTTCTAGTCCTTCTAGTCCTTCCAGTCCTCCCAGTCCTTCCAGTTCTCCCAGTCCTCCCAGTCCCAGAGTCTACATCTGTTCCCCATAGACTGAACTAAACAGCATCTCTACCTGCTGCAGATGTTCATGTTGTTACTTCCTGTCTGCTCTGAGGAAACTCATCCTGCAGTTCAGCTCAATGTTTTCTGAATTCTTGTCTCGTGACTTTTAGTCTCATCTGAGTCGTTTAAAGCTTCCTGGTTGCATCGAGGACCGCAGGGTTTTTTCTTTTTTTGCAGAATCTGTTTAATGCAAAGGATTTATTTTGGTGAATTTTTAAATGAGACACGTAGAATAAAGTAGGAAAACTTTCCAGGTGAAACGGTGCATCAGATGAGTAGTTCAGGAACTGTGGGAAAGTTGGAAATCTGTCTGTTTTTACAGATTGTTTCTGGACTTTCTGTTGAAATTTCTGTCTGAATACCAAATCATGTATTTGTGTCATTTTTGCGTCTTTTGTGTCGTTTTTCCTTCTTTTAGTGTCATTTTTGCATCTTTCAGTGACACTTGATTTTTTAGTGATATTTTTGCATCTTGTAGTGTCATTTTTGCTTCATTTATAGTCATTTTTGCATCTTTTACCATAATTTTGCATCTTGTAGTGTCATTTTTGCATCTTTTAGCATAATTTTTGCATCTTGTCGTCATTTTTGCGTCTTTTAGTGTCATTTTTGTCTTTGTGCCAGTTTTTGCATCTTTTAGTGCAAATTTTTGAATGAGAATAAAACTGGAGAACTTTACATGCATCAGATGAACTGTGGGAAAGCTGCAGATCCGCCTGTTTTTCCAGTTTGTTTGTGGACTTTCTGTTGAAGTCTCTGTCAAAATGACGAATAAAAAGGTGCGTAAGCAGTGAAAAGTTGCTGTCCGTCCTCCTCAGAGCGTGGACGGCGTCTCGGCCGTGGACTCGTCCCTGAAGCGAGTGGCCGTGGTGGAGGACTTCTTCGACATCATCTACTCCATGCACGTGGAGATCAGCAGCGACCCTGGAAAAGCCCCGAAGCACGCCGGCCAGAAGAAAACCTACAAAGCTGTGAGTTTTATTCATCTGTTTGAATCCTGAATATGTCGTTCTACTGTTTATTTTCCTCCTTGTTGCTCCGTCTGATGCCTCCTTTGCCCCGCTGGGGGGTATCTTCTCTCTCCTGACTCGTCTGTTGCTCCTCCTCCTCGTCTCTCTTCCTCTTCTTCGGGGCTTCATTCCTCTTTCAGCGTCTCGGTGGTTTAGGTTTTCCTAACAGTCGCTGATCTACTTTCAGTTTCACACCAGGAACTAATAGACGATGATTTCAGGAAGTAAAATAAGATTAATATTTAATGAATTAATCTGCTGATTATGAACTGGTTTAACCCTCTGGACCTGAAAACCAGCCAGCAGCTCTGACAAAATGACAAAAACAATCCTCAGAAATACTTTCCCAGGATCATAACGGCTCATTAAATAGTTAAAAAATGCCCCAGAAAGACCAAAAACATCCCTAATATTCTGCCCTGCGCCTGCATCAGGCTGAGCTTCACATTTGTGCTGAAGAGCGACGATTTTTGTAGTTTTTTACACAATCTTTCTACTGGGAACTGATTATTTTTTGCAAATATTTAAACGAAACATGCAGAATGAAATGATTTTCAAGAAAAATGTTTAATCTATTTGTTCAATATTACAGATTCTGAATCAGTGACGTGATAAGAAATGAGAGAGAAAACTTCAGGTTTTTATCTTTAATCATTTCGAAAACGTTGTTGTTCAAACAAACTCTAATTTTAACACGAGAAAAAAACCTGATAAACAGTTTAAAAAAAGAAAAATCTGGCAAAAACCAAATATATGAAGCAAAATTTCACAAATATCGTTTTAAATCTTTAGTTTATGATTAAAAAAACAAAAAAGAAAAGAAAAAAGTTTCTAGTGAATCAGAGACGATGGAGCAGAAGGAACCTGATGATTTGAGGCGGAATAAACCTAAAATAATAATAATAATAATAATAATAATAATAATAATAATAATAATAACAATAATAATAAACCTGCAATAACTTATAGAAAAACACAAATCATCTACCAGAAATAATCATGATAATAATAATAATAATAATAATAATAATAATAATAATAATAATAATAATAATAATAATAAATAAATAAATTAATTAATTTATTGATTCATTAATAATGATAATAATATTAATAAAAAACCTGCAATAACTTCTTAAAAAATCTCCAAGAAATAATAATAATAATAATAATAATAAAAATTAAAATTAAAAATATAATAAACCTGCAATAACTTCTAAAAAAATGTTTAAAATAATCTCAAAGGAAAAAAACTAAAAACAAGAAATAAAATAATAATAATAACAAACCTGCAATAACTTCTCAAAAATGTATGAATGATAATAATAATAATAATAATAATAATTATAGTTATAATTGTAATAATAATTGCAATAATAATAATAATAATAATAATAATAATAATAATAATAATAATAATAATAATAATAATAATCTACATACGAGATGAGTTTTAAGTCATTTATTGTGCAAAAATGTCAACATTTGTCCAATTTCTCTGGTACTTTTTGCAGATGTGATGTTAAAATGAATAACTTTAGACTTTTGGGCAGAAATAAAATCAAGTAGTCTGATGATCTCAGTCTTTTACTTAATATTTTATACAAACAATTAGCTAAATACTGAGAGAGTGAACATAAATGACTGAATAATTGTGGGTTTAATATGTGACTTCAAGCATCCATGAAGAGTCCAGACGGTTAATGGAAATCATTTTCTAGGTCAGACGGAGTGAGTTTGACATTGTGTGAAAGTATTTCTTTTATTATTTCTTGCGTTTTTCTCTCCGTCTCATTGGTCGGATCCATTCAGTCCCCGGACACCGAATGTAAAACCCTAAACCTGTGGAGACCTGAGCTCAATCTGCTGCAGACCAACCAGGAAATAAATCTGCAGGTTCATTTTTTCTGTGGTCCTGAAGCGTCTCAGCTGCTGACACTGACCTCTGCTGGTGGAAACATGGAAGTGCAGCTTCTGTTGACGCACTCAATCTGCTTTTTCTTGCCTTTTTCCTCATTTTTTTTCTTGATCTGTAGTTTTTCGTTTTGCAGTCTTGCACACTTCCATTATTTTTGCACAGATTAGCTTCAATCTGACTTCCTGGTGTGAATCCAGCTAAAATAAAGGCAGAATCAGGAAACAAAAAGTGCCTCTAAAGGCTTTAATATTCATTTTCTTTTGCTTTTCCTCCTCCTGGCTGCTACAAACCTCCATCCACCCCCATCTTTAGTGTCTTTGTGCCTCTCCTGCAGAATAAATATTTGATTTCTGCATATTAAAATACACCCACAACCCTTCAGAGCTCACGTCTTCATCCTGTCCAGCGTCTTTCTGCACACTTACTTCTGATTTTTGCAGCAGAAACGTGTTTGATTTCAGCATAAAGCCGTTTTAGCTGCAGATAAACTGTGTTTATCGGAGGATTGAGGCTCTTTTTTCTTCTTTATTTCGCTCTCGGTATGTTTCTTCTACTGAAATGCATTCTGCGAAATATAAGCAATTCCAGACTAAAAATCTGCGTTTGCTTTCATTTCCATCTTTATGTGAGCAGCAGTGAAAAACAACTCAGCTTTTCCTAAAGTGTGCTTTTATATAATGTGTTTGACAGAGTTTTCAGTGTCACGTAAAGTTTATGTGACGAGATTTAAAACTAGAAACACATTTAAAAGATACAGTAACTAAACTTTTAATCACATTTAAGGAGTTTTATGTTTAATAATGTCAAAGTTTTCATCATCTTTTCTCTGCATTTTGACTGTGATTCGCAGCACGATGTAGTTTTTTATTTCTATTTTATATAATAAATCTGTTTAAAAATTGAATAAGTAAATAAATAAATGTAATAAGTAAATAAATACATCGAAACAAGTAAACAATTAAATAATAATAAATAAAGTAAATAGAAAACAAAAATAAGTATATATTTTAAAATAAATAAATATATTTAGTAAATAAATCTGTAAATAAATAAATACAATTAAATAAGTAAATAAATTTAAGAATTTAATAAATTAATACGTAAATAAATACATTGAAACATTAAATAATTAAATAAAATACAGAACATAAATAAATAAATAAATAAATAAATAAATAAATAAATATGTTTAAAAATTAAATAAATATATTTCATGAATAAATCTGTAAATAAATAAATACATTTAAGAATTTAATAGATAAATAGGTAAATAACTAAATACATTTAAACATTTCATACATGAATAAATAATGATAAATAAATAAAATGCAGAGCAAAGATAAATAAATAAATGTTTAAAAATTATATAAATAAATCCAATAAATACATAAATATGTTTAATCAATAAATCACTTAATAAATAGATAAAATAAAATAAATAAATCAGTATAAAGAAATTTTGTAAATAAATATGTAAATAAATTTAACAAGTACGGTAAATATGTAAATACACAAGTTTAAACATAAAATAAGTCAATAAATAATTTAATAAATAAATAGGCTAAAAATTTTAAGTTAAACAACAAAATTTACCCAAGGAATTTGAAATTGTGCTAAATTTTCATGTAGTTTCACAATCATAGTTTATTGAGACAATTTTTTTTTTACTGTATAAATAATTCCAGCCTTTACTGTTTAATTCTATAACTAGAAATTTCCACTAATTTACTGTATTTATTTATTGTTGCCACTGTAATAAACATTAACTGCAGTTGAGTGTGAATTATATGATCTTCTGGTTTTAAAATATAGAAAAAAGGAAATTGCAGACGTTTACGTCCAGATTGAATTAATTCTGAACTGTGCAGATAAAAACAGTCCCAGATTCCAGAATAAATCATCCTAAAGCCTGTTGTTTGGTGTCCAGATCGCTGAGACGTACGCCTTCCTGCCCAGAGAGGCGGTGACTCGTTTCCTCATGAGTTGTGGAGAATGTCAGAAGAGGATGCACATCAGCACCGCTGGCCAGGACTATAAAGGTAAAAACTCACAATGAAATGATTTATTAGCAACTCTGGGATCACATAATAAAGGGTTCAGTGTTTCTGCAGGTCTGGAATCAGCCCTGGTCACTTCATGTACTTCACTTTATTTATTCATTCATTTAAAAGCAGGATTCCAGCTGTGGAATTTATTTGTTTATTTACATGAGATTTCAATAGAAATACCAGGATTTTAGTGCAGCGAGTGCAGAGTATTTCATATTTTGCAGGATATAGGTAGAAAAAATGATGTATGTTTGGCTCATTTTCAAAAGAGACACAGAATAAACTGAATCAGATGAAATTTCATGATTTTAATGCAATGAGTGCAGAATTTTTTGCATTTTACTGGGTCTGGTTCATGCAAATGATGTATTTTTGGATCATTTTTAAAACAGACATGATTTTTCTGAAATATCACAATTTAAGTGCTGAATTTTTAGCGTTTTACAGAATCTGGTTAGAACAAATAATGTATTTTTGTCAAATTTTTAAAAGAGGCATGGAAAATAAAGTGATTTGTTTGAAAAAATTTAAAATAAAATAAAATAAAAATCCAAAAAGTCCGAAACTCATAAATTGTCCAAAATGAGTCAGACATTTTCATTTCAGTCAAAGTTCCAGTGATCCAACATTTAAATCAAAGACTAGAGGACAACTGACAACAGATCTGTGGATCTTTAGATTTATCTTCTATTCCTGAACATAAAACTGGATAAAAAGTATTTAATAATAATAAAACATATGAATCTATCAATCAGAGGGACCAAAGCAACACTTTTACTGCAAATTAAATGGGATTTTTCATAGTATTTCTACTTTGCTGTCGTGGTATTTGTACTCAAATAATGACTCTGAATACTTTTACTGTCATTGGCCACCAGAAATAATGACAGATGATTTATTTCTCATTAGTTTTCTTGCTTTATTGTTGCAGCAGATGTTGCGTTCAGCCTTTAATTTTTATTTCTACCTCATGATGAAGCTCCGTCAGCGTCGGGTTTAGATTTTAAACAGATTAACGATGAGTTTTAAGGCTTTGCAGTCTGGATTCTCCTCCGTCTTCATGCTTTTAATTCCACTTTTATTTCCAAATGTTTTGGCTTCACGTGTAAATCCAAGACTGGCACTGAAAAATACGACTTCTTTCTTCCTCCTCTGCGTTTCTTTGTCATCTCCATCTATTCGTTGTCTTTCTATGGTGTGTTTTTTCCTTTTTCCTACGTTTATCCTTTTTCTCACGTCTCTTTTTTCTTATAAGAACCTTCCTCCTGCAAAATAATCATCGCATCATCTGACTGTCAGTAAAGCAGTCAGTAAAAGTATGTTTGCAGGAATGTTTGATTAGTTTCTTTTTCACATTGCAGGGACTTCATTTTCATTTTTCAGTGTAAATGTTGATAGTTTTATTTTAAAATTCTAAAAAAACTGCACCATATGTCAGATCCAGAAACTGTAAAACCAAAAGAACTGTCAGATTTACAGTCATAATCCTCTTTGTTCTGTCAGGAAAACTAATCAAATCTGAGGTTGAAGTCACGATGATTCACAAAAATATCTTTATTCTACATGTTTCATTTCATATTAACCAAAAACACTTCATTTGTTCCAACCAGATCGTGTAAAACGCAAAAAAATCTACACTAAAATTGAGATATTTCATAAAAATTACTTGATTCTACATGACTTTTTAAAAATTAGCCAAAAATAAATCATCCGGACAGATACTGTAAACAGATACTGTAAAATGCAGAAAATTCTGCACTAAAATCAAGATATTTAATCTAATTCAGTTTATTTTACTTGTCTCACTTAAAAATTAGCCACCAAACAGTTACCATTTGTTCCAACCAGTTCTGTAAAACGCCAAAAACTTGCACTAAAATTGTGATATTTCATTAAAAAATCACTTTATTCTACATGTTTCATTTTAAAAAATGACAAAAATACATAATTTATTCTGACAAGATGCTGTAAAACATAAAACATTCTGTGCTAAAATTGTGACATTTCATGAAAAATCATATTGTCCTACATGTCTCTCTTAAAAATGAGCCAAAAATACATCATTTGTTCTCACTAGATCCTGTAAAACACTACATATTCTGTACTTATTGCACTAAAATTGTGATATTTAATAAAAATCTCTTTATTTTTCATGTCTCTTTACAAAAAAAATAGCTGAAAATCCATCATTTGTTCTAACCAGATGCTGTAAAATGCAGATTGCCCAGATTTGTCCTCCTGTTTCTGTTATTTAATTAGAAATTCATTTGCCACAAACCCACTCAGATGTTTTTAACGTTCCTTTTCCTGCTCGTTCGTCCCTCCCACCACCGCTGTCAGTCACGTTGATGAGCTGAACGATGCCTCTGAACCAGCAGACAATTAAAAAACAAGAGCTGCCTGCTGTTGTCTTTAGATATTTAGCCTCGTTATGTTTCCTTCTCCCTTCAGGAAACGCTGCATCACTCGGCAGCCAATTTAGTGGAAACACAAAGATGGAGCTGAGTTGCTTTAATGTGGAGACTTTTTTCTGCTGCTAGTGTCTAAACGGTACAAAAAAGAAGCGATAAATCTGTAGATTTTAGGTGTTTTTTGTAGATTAGTGACCATAAAACCAGATAACAGAAATAAAATTCAAGGAATCGTCTCCTAAAACGATTCCAAGACAAAAGTTGGTGGATTGAACCTGTCGACCAACCCTAACCAGTCGAGGCAGATATCTGCCCTCCCAGTGCCTGGTTCTGCCAGAGGTTTCCATCTGTTAAAAATCTAAAATCAAGACTGAAACCAGACATAAACCAGTCCCAAGAAAGTCCAGAACCAGTCGAGAAGCTCTTCTAGAAAGCCCCAGAGCATGATACTGCTACCACCATGCTTGAAACCAATCCTACAATCCTAAACCAGTTCTAAAAAGGTCTAAAACCAGGAGCAAACTCAAACCTAAACCAGTCCAAAAAATTGTTCAGAACCAGTCAGAATAGAGTCCAACACCTAAACTGAAACCAGTTTTACAAACAGTCCAAAACCAGTCCTAAAAATGTCAAAAACCAGTACAAAAAGGACCCCCTAAGACAGTCTGAAACCAGTCCTCATCCAGGACCAGATCCAGAGTCAAATAAATCCTAAACCAACTTTAAATCACATCCAAAACCAGGAGAACCAAGACTGAAACCAAACATAGATCAGTCCCAAGAAAGTCCAGAACCAGTCCAACATCCAGTCTGAAACCAGTCCAGAAGCTCTTCTAGAAAGCCCCAGAGCATGATACTGCCACCACCATGCTTGATGGTAGGTTTGATGTTCTTGGGGTTAGAAAGAGTCTAAGACCCTCCCCCATCCTTCCATCCCCCTCCAGCTTGTCCTTCTTTATTCCCACCCACCATCTTGGCTTCTAGCTCTTCTTCTTCTGGTGTTTCTGCCTCCCATCATCCCCCTCTGCTTCCTGTCCCACCTCCTCCACCCTTCCTCATGCCCTCCGTCCATCCCTCCCCCATCTTCCTCCTCCTCCTCCTCCTCCTCCCCTCATTAAATCGAGGAGTCATTGGAGTGTCCTGTCTCTCTCCTCAATTAGCCTAATTAATGGCTTTTAACAAAGAAAATGGCCCAGGAAACGAGCTCATTTTCCAGCAAGCCGGGGGAGAGAGGGAGGCAGGACCGGGGAAGAAAACGGGGGAGGAACATTAGAAAACAGATTCATGCAGAAAGGTATCCTGAAAGGGTTCATGAAGAAAGAAAAGCCTTCAAATCCACTGCGGACATGTTTGAAGGAACCGTAAATACATTCGCAAGATCAGTTAGAGCAATTTGTTTGTTCACTGGTATTGAAAAGCAAAAAAAAACTTGACTAAAAGTTGAAGTTTTATCAGTAAAAGGAACCAAATAGATGACTGATGAAAGTAAATCATCAAAAAATGAGTCTCCAGTTCGATACCCAAGCAGCTGAATCTTTACTACATGTCAATGTCTTGGTGTTTTTCCCATATTTTGAAGTTTACATTCACAGCTCCAAGACTCTAAGATTCGGAGAACCTTAAGGAAGTCAAGGATACTCAAGGAACACTGCTTTTTGGGTTCATTTTATGATAGAGTAACAACATGGCTCGCAGTATAACACTGTTTTATTTTAATCCAATGAAAAACCATTTCAAAAATCAACATAATACACAACATCTAAAGGTTTTCTGCTGATGTTTAGCTTCTAGAAGACAAACCACAGACTCCATGGTGCTGTTACAGCAGTTTTTCCAACATTAACATTCTAAAAACATACAGAGGAATTATTTTAGGTTTCAGTTTTGTGGCTTTAAATCATGAAGCTTCTTTAAGTAATAATGGAGATAACTCAAGTTTTGGTTTTGTATTTGGGCAAATTGAAGTCTAGTCTGATGTTCCACCGATGGAACAAATCACTCCATTTTATTCAAAAGCATCTACAACACTGTCCCAGAAAACCAGTCCTAAACCAGAACTGACACCAGTTTTCGAAACAGTCCAAAACCAGTCCTAAAAAAGTCAACAACCAGTACAAAATCGGGACTAAAACCAAACATAAACTACTTATAACAAAAAGTCCAAGACCCGCTCAAGACAGTCTGAAACCAGTCCTAAACCAGACCTAAAACAGTCCAAGAAATGTTCAGAACCAGTCAGAATAAAGCCTGAAACCAGTCCTAAAAAAGTCAAAAACCAGCACAAAATCGGGAACAAAACCAAATCTAAACTACTCCTAAAAAAGTCCAAGACAGTCTGAAACCAGTCCTCATCCAGGACCAGATCCAGAGTGAAATAAATCCTAAACCAACTTTAAATCACATCCAAAACCAGGAGAACCAAGACTGGAACCAAGCATAAACCAGTCCCAAGAAAGTCCAGAACCAGTCCAGCATACAGTCTGAAACCAGTCCAGAAGCTCTTCTGGAAAGCCCCAGAGCATGATACTGCCACCACCATGCCTGATGGTAGGTTTGGTGTTCTTGGGGTTAAAAAAGACTCGCCTAAGACAGTCTGAAACCAGTTCTAAAAAGATCTAAAAGCAGGACCAAAATCAGACCTAAACCAGTCCAAAAAATGTTCAGAACCAGTCAGAATATGGTCTGAAACCAGTCCTAAACCAAAACTGAAACCAGTTTTAAAAACAGTCTGAAACTGGTTCTAAAAAAGTCAGCAACCAGGACAAAATGGGGACCAAAACCAAACAAACCAGAAGAAAGTCCAGAACCAGTCCAACATACAGTCTGAAACCAGTCCTGGAAAAATCTAAAACCAAAACAATAACTGTGAATGTGAGGCTTCCATAGGACATGATGGAAGTTTAATTAGAAGATGTGATTGTAGCCGAGCACATAAACACACACACACACACGTAAACACACACACACACACGCACACACACACACAGTAAAGACAGCAGTGTGTGTTTTGTCGTCACTGGATGCCACTCGGAGAGCAGCTAATTGCCTTCACACCCTGCAGGGGTTCGGCCTGAAAACACACAAACACGCGCACACACGCACACACACACACACACACACACACACACACACACACACACACACACACACACACACACACACACACACACACACACACACACACACACACACACACACACGACCTCGTCCCCTTTATCGCTATGCTGAAGTGACTCCCACTAAAGTTCAGCTGTGAATTATTAAATGCAATTAATCAGCGACGACCGAGGACCAGTTTAATTGACACCAGCAGCAGGACCAGTGTGTGTGTGTGTGTGTGTGTGTGTGTGTGTGTGTGTGTGTGTGTGTGTGTGTGTGTGTGTGTGTGTGTTTGTGTGTGTGTGTGTGGAGGCAGGTTTCTGTTATGTATTTAGTTTAAAAAAAAAAAATAACATTACATGTTATAATAAAGAACCTCAGGTGCTTTAGAATCATAAAGAGCAATAAGTGGATGTCGGTTGTTCATTAATTTTATTATAATTCCAGAGAATCTAAAAGCAGTTGAGCCACAGTTAGTGTCTAAATGTGGAAAATGTCTGGAAAAGTCATTCACTTACTGCATAGTGTGACGCAGTTCCAGGATTTAAAGGTTTTTGTTCACGTTTAAAACAAAACAAAGACTCAATAATTAAATTATTGTGCAAAAATAAAAACAATTTTTGAAAAGCAGCACAGATAATTTAAACTCCATGTTTAGCTTCTGGTTCTTTTACTCCTTTTAACTTTAGAATCTTTAAAACTAATAAGGTTTGTTAAAATTATCAATGATAATAATTAGTTAAGTAAAACACAAAATTCCCACATTAAAAATGTATTTATTTTTTTCAAATGGTTAATTCGTTCTTTCTTATAATTAAATTTTTAAAAAATATTTGAAAAAATGTATGGTAAGATGATATTTTAAAATATTTTTTAATGTATTATTTTACAGATTTTCCCTGTTTTGTTAAATTACAGATAATTAGTCAAATAAAATTTTAAAAAAACATAGCACCCACATAAAAGAAATCTGTATTTTTTTATGTGACCACAAAATTATATAGTTTTACTTTATTCAAATCTGCCTAAAACAATAAAAAAAAAGTTAAAATTCTATTTCACTGATATTTCCTTTTATTTGAAAGAAAAAAATATGTGCACTAAGGATTTAAATCTGGTAAATTGCATATTTTCCAGTGTTATTTTACATATTTTAACTGTTTTGTTCAGTTACAGATAAATTAAATGGTAATTTACGGCCATTTCTTGTTCTTTGAAAGAAAAATTATATATACTAAAGATTTAAATCTAGTAAATGGCATATTTTTATTATTTTTGCAGATTTTCTATGTTTTGTTAAATTACAGATTATAATCAAATAAAATAAGACACCCACATCAAAAATTTGTACTTTCACAAAATTCTGTAGTTTTAATGTATTCAAATCATCCCAAGAAAAAAAACAAAATAAAATAAAAAATTCTATTGGTATTTTTTACTGATATTTCCTCTCACTTAAAGAAAAATGACGTACCTAAGGAATTAAACCTGGTCAATTCTATATTTTTTAAATTGTTATTCTGCAGATTTTATTATACTGAATAATTTATTATAGATTTTAACATTACAGTTCTCCAACATTTTTATAATATTAATTCCGGCCCCTTTGCTCCTGGATTTTCACATTTTTTTGATGTTTTTTTAATTTATTTTTTACAGTGTAGTTTTATTATTTATCAGATCAGAATGTCAGTAAACTTTAAATATATTGTGGTAATTTAAAGCTTTTCCAATAAAAATGAACCCTTAAGTCACCCACTGGATCATTTTATAATAATCTGAATTTGGTTCTAGTATTTTTCTAAAGATAAAATCTCATCGCTGCTCCGTCAGTCGTCTCTCGCTGCCTCTCTGGAGGATCATCTCTCTCCATCCAGACTATCAATCACCGATCAATGATGACGGTCCGGTGTATTCTCTGAAGCCGTATTGATCCGTGTATGTTCTGTGGATGTTCCAGACGTTAGCCTTGTCCTTCAGGTCAGGAGATAAAAGGAGGAGAAGGTGTGGACAGAGATGGAGGAGATGTTTTTATTTCTGCCGTTAATGGTTTAGTATTGAACAGAGCTTTTAATTTAGGGTGTAATTCAGCTCCAGAGCGTCCTCTAGTGTCGGCTCTCTGACAGAGCAGGAATAAAAACATGCTGAGGGACATGCAAAAGATAAAAATGGAAAGGGAGATTTTAAAAAGCTACAATTCACTACATGATGATGGAAAGATAAGCAGGAAGAGACTTGGTTTTTATGATCAATGTCAAAGTAACGTCCACATGAATGTAGGACTCAAGGTTTCCAGCAGAACTTTGTCTTGTAAAACACAATTTACTTGGCTTTTAATGCTGTTTGTGTGCGGAAATTATTCCTAAATAAGGCACTAGGACTGAAATATTGTCAGAAAGATGAGTAAAAGTCATGAACTGAGTGTCTTTTTCTTGCTTGTCAAGCATCGTGAATCATGTCGATTTAATTCATGTTGTTTGATTGTTTCTTTGTTTTTGATGAGAATTTATCAAAAAAGACTCTTTCATGTCAAAGTGAAAACAGACTTTAAGTAATGCAGCTGAATCAGTGCTGTTGGATATAAAGACATCTTAATGACTAAAGAACACTCCAAGAAACTGAAAAGGTTGTTGAAAAGCCTCAGTCAGAACGATACAAGAACATTTCCAAGTTCCTGAAGATCTCCTGGAGTCCAGTTAAATCCATCACTAAGAAATGGAAGGAAGATGGAACATGAATAAATCTGACTAGAGCAGGACGTCCTCAAGACCTGAGAGACTAGAGAGGGAGGCCACCAAGACTCCTATGACTCCTCTGAAGGAGAAAGAGACTAGAGAGGGAGGCCACCAAGACTCCTATGACTCCTCTGGAGGAGAAAGAGACTAGAGAGGGAGGCCACCAAGACTCCTATGACTCCTCTGGAGGAGAAAGAGACTAGAGAGGGAGGCCACCAAGACTCCTATGACTCCTCTGAAGGAGAAAGAGACTAGAGAGGGAGGCCACCAAGACTCCTATGACTCCTCTGGAGGAGAAAGAGACTAGAGAGGGAGGCCACCAAGACTCCTATGACTCCTCTGGAGGAGAAAGAGACTAGAGAGGGAGGCCACCAAGACTCCTATGACTCCTCTGAAGGAGAAAAAGACTAGAGAGGGAGGCCACCAAGACTCCTATGAGTCCTCTGGAGAGACTGTTCATCCAACAACTGTTGTCTGTTCTTCACCAGTCAAAGCTTTATGGAGACAAAGAGAAAGACTCTGTTGGAAAAAGCTCCAATTAAATCTGGACTAGAGTTCACCAGAAGACATGTGGAGACTCTGAAGACACCTGGAAGAAGGTTCTTTGGTCTGAGGAGACCAGGATGGAGCTTTGTGACCATCAGACTAGATGATATGTTTGGCATGGTGGTGGCAGCATCATGATGTGAAGCATGGTGGTGGCAGCATCATGATGTGAAGCACGGTGGTGGCAGCATCATGATGTGAAGCATGGTGGTGGCAGCATCATGATGTGAAGCACGGTGGTGGCAGCATCATGATGTTCCTCAGCAGCAGGTCCTACAAGGCTTGTAAAGGTAGAGGGTAAATGAAATCCTGGAGGACAACCTGATGCAGTCTGAAGAGAACTGAGATGTGGAGAAGATTAGTTTTCCATCAAACAGCCAAAGATCATCAGAAATGGTTTGAAGACAACAAGGTGGAAGTTCTAGAGGCTGAATCAAAGTCCAGACCTCAATCCAACTGAAGATTAGTGTCTGGACCTGAAAAGTTCTGCTGACTCAGGATCCCTGAGAGAGTTTGAACAGTTTTCTAGAGAAGAATGAGGTAAAACTGCAGCGTCCAGATGTTCAGGATGCTTAAAACCAACACAGGATCAATGATTTAGCAGCAACTGAAGGTTCATTGACTAAATACTGACTGGCAATCACCTCTTTTACCGTTAATATTCTGAATTAATTCACACACAAATCTGCTTTCACTTTGACATTAGAGTCTTTTTTGTTATATTCTTGTACAGAAAGCCAAATTATACTGAGTATGATTCAGGGTTAAAAAGCAGTAAAAGGGGAAACGGTTGTGAAGCCACTCATTTTTCCACTTTAAGTTGTTGCTCTTTGTGTATTTCCACATAAATAACCTGTAGTTGATTTAACAATGTGGACGCCGTCTTCTGTCTCGTCTCCAGAGAACGACCGGCCGAGCTCCCTGGTGTCGGAGGCGATCGACTACAACATGCCGCTGACCACCACCTACATGAAGCAGATGAAGCTGCAGTGCATGAGCAGCAACAAGGTACGAGAGCCGGCCGCATCCGGGGCTGCATGCCAAAAACTACAAACTGCCTGAAGCTTGTTTGGGGTTTTTAGGAGTTTCTTCGACCACCGGAATCTTCTCCAGAGTCGATCCTTGAAGTAAATCTTCCACCCGCTTGTTTTGTTCACTCCAGAATTGTTTGCGACAGGTTTGAGTGTAGGAGGAAACAGGAATGAAGCCGCTAATGCCTCGGTAGGAACAAAACTCCCACGCTTCGCTCTGCACTTGCAATTAAAACACTGTAATGAGAAGAAGTATCGTTTTTTTTTAAGTCAGCAAAACCATTTAAACTTGCGAGACGGAGTTATTTTTACAAGACGTGAAAGGATCGTCTAAGAAACCGGCCGTAGATGGCAAAACTGAGGTTTTATTCTCGTTTTTCTAGAACAGAAAGGTTCCTGATGCATGTGGAATCAAAATGAGCTCATCGTGATGCAAGTCAGTCAAAGTATGAGTCGCTCATCATCAGTTAGCTTCAAGGTAGATCAATTAATCACACATTTAGTTCAGAAAATGTGTGTATTTTCCTCAATCAGCAGCAAAAAACTCCAAAAACATTCAATGTAAAATGGTGTGGAAAGACGGCAAAAGATCATTGGAACAGTTTAGAATTAAATTGATTTCTTCTGGTTTTAACATGAATATAATGGTATGTTACTGCAGAGATAGAAGGGACGATCTGAAGAAAATCAGAAATCAAGATGCGTCCTCACATCAACAAATCTGAATTAAATGGGAAAATACTCCACTTATGGCTGTTTTCTCATCTTGTTGCTTCTTTTTTGTGTGTTCCTTCCCAAATAGTGGCAGAAAATTAACTCAAAATAGATAAATTGGTTGAAGGATCAACAATAGACTGGGAGTATCGAGTTAATTACTAGCAGATCTGACAAGTAAAATAAAGAATACTGAGAATATATGTGCGATATATTCATTAGAGTTTAGTGCAGATACGTTTTAAAGAGCAGTTGTTAGGTAAAAGAATCCAATATTGACTGTTTTGTAGGAAACAACAGAGCAAACATTGACTTCCTGTGGTGAATCCTCACATACTGTTGACCCGTCCATCCACCCCGACCTCCTCCCATAGTAGATATTGAGGTGCTAACATTATAGCAAACTGTAGTCTCCACGTTTGCTGGTTGATTCGTCAACATGCTTTGATACAACCTAGAAATCAGTGCTGATAGATGTTAGAAAACAGTTGTTGGGTAAAAGAATCCAATGTTGACTGTTTTGTAGGAAACAACAGCGTAAACATCGACTTCCTGTGATGAGTCCTGACATATTGTTGACCCATCCATCCACCCCGACCTCCTCCCATAGCAGATATTGTGGTGCTAACATTAAACTGAACTGTAGTCTCCAATCTAATTCTCATTGGTTGCAGAATCTTTAAATGCAGTTTTGACATATGGGGAAAAGTTCTACATCAACACATTCTGGATTAATCTATTCTTTTTAGCAGCAAGAGGAACAAACCACCTGTCAACACCGCCATGTTTTCAAAACTTTGGAGTGGCCCAACCTGATCTAACCTTTTAATGTTCTTTGGACATTTCCATGGAGGTGGTGTTGGTGTTTCTGCATTGTTTTTCCCCAATGGATGAACAAAAGTGGAGTTTAGACTTTACAATCAGCAGTTTGTGTATCAACAACTCAACAACCAGCATGTTGATCATCTATAAACAGCAGCTAGCTTGTGTTTGATTCCTCCAGAGTTCTTGTGCTGCATCATCGGTTGATGTATTTTCAGGAATCAGATGAATCTGTGCAGCTGCTCTCAGACTGGTTCAAAGCTTTTCATGTTGAGGTAGAATTACTGTTGGATAATAAGGCTGCAGGTAGAAACTCTCAGAACTCTCTGGCCTTTTCAATTCTTCTGCACATCAAATGCAGATTTTTTTTTCTCCCTGCAACCAATCAGCTCGTTGAAGAGTCGATATGATTTCAAAGTCTTTCTTTAATTGACTACAGCTCTTTGTTACATCTCTTCCTTCTTACAGTGTTTCCTTCATCTGCAGTATCCTGTCACCTCAACATGAACACAGTTCTTCTGGACCGTTGTTTAACTAATCCACTGTGTTGATGTAAAGACAAGTTGGTAAATGCAATATTTCTAGAAATCAATCCTGCCAGTTGATTTGCAAAATCAGGATAAAAATGGGACAGAAGAACCTTTGACAGGTAGAAAACTTCTATTATCCACGTCACAAAACCAACTTCCTTCCTAATTTGGGGATTTTTGAAATGCGTACAGTTTGTGTATCAACGGTTTGTGTGTTTGTGGTTGGTGGATTGATGGTTTGTTGATTGACAGATTGTGTGTCAACAGGTGGTGGATCGACGGTTTGTGAACCAACGGTTTGTAGGTCGACTTTTTGTATATTGGTGGTTTGTGTATCAATGGTTTGTGTATTGACAGTTGGTGGCTCTACGGTTGGTGGATCTACAGTTGGTGGATGGACAGTTTGTGTATTGATGATTTGTGTATTGACGATTTGTGGGTCGATTTATTGTATATAGGTGGTTTGTGTAGTATGGGTAGTTTGTGTATTGATGGTTTGTATATGGGTGGTTTGTGTACAGGTCATTTGTGTGTGGGTGTACGTAGATCAGTGGGGGTTGTGGTTTTAGTATCTTCCATATTGTTCCCACATCAGCTCTGCGACTATCAGCAGCTCACACTCTGCTGTCAGTCATACTCCCAGTGTGTGTGTCGGTGTGTGTGTGTGTCAGTGTGTGTGTGTCGCTGTGTGTGTGTCGGTGTGTGTGTGTGTGTGTCAGTGTGTGTGTGTCAGTGTGTGTGTGTCGCTGTGTGTGTGCAGAGATAACGCAGCTCGTTCCAATTAAGCCGGGCCTCTGAGCGTCGACTTAATTAGCCGAGGAGAGACGGACGCACAAGTGCCAATTTATCCGGGGATGCCGATATATCTGTCCGTCTGTCTGCCTCGCCCTCTGGATACCTGAAAACACACAACCAGTTCAATATTATGAATATCTAAAAACACACGACCAGTTGGATACTCTGGATACCTGAAAACACACGTTGGGTTCGATACTCGACGCTCTTCTGTTGTTTCTTCTTCCATTGTTTTTCTTCCGTTGTTTTTCTTCCGTCGTATCGTCCGTGATCCCGTCGTCCTCCACCGGTGTATCGGTCCGTTCGGTCAGAGCTCTAATTGGTTCTCGCTGACTTATTGACATGTTCCTCATTATCGTCCTCATGTGAGAAACCAATACAGGAAGAAATATGTTTTCTCTGCATGTTTGTCTCATTTAAAGCGAGCGCCGTTCTTTAACCTTCTCTGCTTTCAGTTGTTCAACTTACTTTCATCCACAACATAAAAAACAAAACAAAACTGCAGTAATGCTGTTGGAAAAACAGGTTTAAAAATGGTAGCGATTACGACCATTAGATGAAAAATAATGACATTTTTAACTGATTTAAAGACAGTAAACAGTGTTTTTCATAAGGTAGCAGGTTGAAAATGAACAAAACACCATTTGATGTGGACATTATTTGTAGTTTTAGTCTGTTTTTTAAAAATAAAACAACATTTGGATGTGATTTTACTGAATATTATCTTTAAAAACAAGGAAACATTAATTTCTTAAAAAAACACAAAAACTGTGAAAAATAAATTTTTTTTTACTGTAATGTAAATTGATATTTTTTTCTGTGATTTCACTAGATGCAATCTATAGTTTAAAAAGAAATACGAAGATCTGCAAAATGCCAATTAAATAATGGCAAATATTTGTAAAATTCATAATTTCAATCATTTTGTTTTTGTAAAATAAGTAGAGTTTTAACTAAATACAGTAAATGCTGCAACTTTCAGTCAGATTGTAAAAGAAGAAAATGCTATTTTTTGATTTTTGATGTGGACATTATTTACAGTTTGTGTTTTTAGGCAACAATAAACAGGTAAAAAATCATTTAAAAATTAATAAATGAGGACAAATTATCAAATTATAACAAAAATAATGAATATGTTTGCTGGTTTTAATACAGTAAATAATGAAATTTTCTGATCCCAAATTTTAAGAACACAAAATAATATTAAAATGCTGATTGTTGATGTGGAAATAAATTAATTAATTTGTCCTGTCAGTGTCTATGTGAATCCTTCTTATCTGGGATTTTCATTGATATTGTTTTAAATAATATTTATTTACTTTTTATATTTTTGTAGATATGATCTGTAATTTTTATTTATATATAAATATATATATATATATATATATATATATATATATATATATATATATATATATATATATATATATATATATATATATATATATATATATATAAAGATAAAATATGTACTTTAATAGTAGAAAATGTTATTATGATATATATGTATATATGTGTGTATATATATATATATATATATATATATATATATATATATATATATGCAAAAGAAATGGCATTAAAAATATATAAAATAACAACTTGACAATATACACATTTTTCTTTTAAATTAATGCAAATATCTGTGAAAAAATTATTTTTTTTACTGATTTAAGTAAAATTCTGTGTCATTTTACAGTGGAATGCTGTATTAGAATAAATTACTATTTTAAAAAATGTGGACATTATTTAAAATGTAAATGTCCATACCTTTTTATAAGAGCACAGATATTTGGAAATAAATAAATGATAGATTCCTCCACAACTGTTGAATAAAAAGCAGTTTTTTGGCCTCGACGCCCAAACTCAGAGCTTCTTTAAATCCTGAGGAGTGGAGGTGAAGCTGTGAGCAGAGAGGAGGTCTGAAAGGTGGATGTGTGTGTGAGGAGGATCAGACAGTGATTATAGAGGAGCAGTGAGTCATTCACCTCCAGAAACAGGAGAGGACTGAAGGAGCATCAGGTTCACAGCCTCAGCAGCATCCTGAACGGAAAGAAGAAGAAGAAGAAGAAGAAGAAGGTCATCGCCTTTTGTCTGGGCCGCAGAGGCAGCGAGGGGCATTTGTACTTTTACCCCAGAGACAGGAGGAGGAAGGAGCTGCAGATTTGCCATCCTCCATTAGCACTCCTTTATCTTCCCCGTCCCAATTCAATAAGAGAGGAAATTACCCAGGATGCTTCCTGGCAGGGGGAGGGAGGGGGCGGCAGGGCGGCGGCTCGGTCCGGAGCGAGGAAGCAGAAAGGTGGGGGAAGAATTAACAAAAAGCCTGAGAATGAGGCGCTTCATTATCATGGATGGCTCCCTGCCCATTATCCAGCCTCCTCCAGAGGAAAGACGTTTCATTAGTTTTTGGAGGAGGGGTGCTGCTGGCTGTGCAGAGGGAGATAGGTGGTGGGGGTTGGACCCGTATAATTACTGAAGAAAAAAATCACACAACTGGAGATAAAAACGCTGCAGAGGAGTCAAAGAAATGGTATAAATAGAAGCCAGTCTGGAGGCTGAGATGGTTCCTCTAAAGATGACAACAAGTTACATACATTCCTCCTATAGATGTTTATATTAACAAGTTACATAGATTCCTCCTATAGATGTTTATATTAACAAGTTACATAGATTCCTCCTATAGAGGTTTATATAAACAATAAGTTACATACATTCCTCCTATAGATGTTTATATTAACAAGTTACATAGATTCCTCCTATAGATGTTTATATAAACAACAAGTTACATAGATTCCTCTTATGGATGTTTATATAAACAATAAGTTACATAGATTCCTCCTATAGATGTTTATATTAACAATAAGTTACATACATTCCTCTTATAGATGTTTATATAAACAATAAGTTACATATATTCCTCCTATAGATGTTTATATAAACAATAAGTTGAATGTATTTCTCTTACAGATTATATAAACAATAAGTTACATATGTTCCTCTTATAGATGTTTATATAAACAATAAGTTCAGTATATTCCTCTTATGGATGTTTATATCAACAACAAGTTACATATATTCCTCTTATGGATGTTTATATAAACAATAAGTTCAATATGTTCCTCTTATAGATGTTTATATTAACAATAAGTTGCATATATTCCTCTTATGGATGTTTATATCAACAATAAGTTACATAGATTCCTCCTATAGATGTTTATATTAACAACAAGTTCCATATGTTCCTCCTATAGATGTTTATATAAACAATAAGTTACATAGATTCCTCCTATAGATGTTTATATAAACAATAAGTTGAATGTATTTCTCTTACAGATTATATCAACAATAAGTTACATATATTCCTCTTATGGATGTTTATATAAACAATAAGTTCAGTATATTCCTCTTATAGATGTTTATATTAACAATAAGTTGCATATATTCCTCTTATAGATGTTTATATCAACAATAAGTTACATATCTTCCTCTTATGGATGTCTGTTTATATGACAATAAGTTAAACATGAGCCTGCATGCTCTTTTAAATATTTCAAGTCGTCATTAGTCATCTTTTTGCATCTTTTAGAGACATTTTTGCATCTTTAGTGTTACTTTTGCATTTTTTATTGTCGATTTTGCATCTCTTCGTGTCATTTGTGCACTTTTTAGACATTTTTGCGTATTTTTGTCTCATTTTTGTGTCTTCTTTTTCATTTTTTAGTGTCACTTTTGCATCTTTTCGTGTCATTTTTGCATCTCGTCATTTTTGCATCTTTTCATGTCATTTTTGCATCTTTTAGTGTCATTTTTGCATCTCGTCATTTTTGCATCTTTTCATGTCATTTTTGCATCTTTTAGTGTCATTTTTGCATCTTTAGTGTTATTTTTGCATTTTTTTGCATCTTTTTGTATCATTTTTGCACCTTTTTAGTGTCATATAGACAATAATTTAACTATATTCATCTTATAGATGTTTGTATTTATGCACAATAAGTAAAACATGACTCTGCATTGTTTTTTAAATATAATAATTCAGAATTGAAATGAAAATCGGCTTCAAAGAGCAATTAGAAAGTTGAAAATGAGGAGATTCTGTTTGTTTTTACTGTTTCTGGTGCCATTTTATTTTTATTATTATTTTTATATTAGTATAATTCCTTTCAAACACACCATCAAATTCAAAATAAATAAAATCCACATTTCTCCAAGCATCTGTAGGTGTTATTAATACCTGAAAAAAAACAAATGGTGGCTCTACACACTATAGATGTTAATATTTTTAATTTGTCTTATTTTTAGTTTTTTTTATTTATTTTTTTTATATATATATATATTATTATATAGGTAACTATTCCTTATATATATATATATATATATATATATATATATATATATATATATATATATATATAATATAAGTATTTTTTGCATGATTTTATTAAATGTTACCTGTAAAAAAATCTGTAAAATAACAGTTTAAATCCCAAATATGCATAATTTTTTTCTTTTAAATTACAGAAAATACCTGGAAAATAACAATAATGTAAATACAGTTTAATTTAAAAAATATAATTTTAATTCTAATATTTTTAAAAACTTTTTTTTACTGTATGTTAATACTTTATATTTTACTTTAATTTTGCTAGCTTTAAAAAAGCTGGTTAATATATAAAGTAAAGAAATAAAATGAAAATCGACTTTCAAGAACAATTAAAAAGTTGAAAATGAGCAGATTCTGGTGTCATTTTATTTTTATTTTTATCTTTTTAATGCATCATTAATTTCAAACACCGGCAAATTCAAACACTTGAAATCATCTTTTTTTTCCAAGCATCTCGAGGTTTTATCAATATTTCTATTAATAGAAATGAATTCTGAACGACAGGGATCAGAAAAAAACAATAATTTTTTTATTATTTTTATTTATTCTTTCTAGATTTTTTACAGTGATTTGTTTGACAAAAATTAAAATCCCTGGATCAACATGTTCAACATGTTTCCAGGCATCTTTAGATATTATCAGTACTGTAACAAACTAATTGAGGCTCCACACTGCAGATATTGCAGATACTGCAGATACTTTTATTTTTTATTCGTTTCCCTGCTTGTTTAAACACTGCCTGCAGTTCAGCTGAGAAGTTCCTTCATTTTTATCACATGACTGTTGGTCACAGCTGAGTCACTTCCTGCTTCCTGATTGCAGTAAAGAGTTTTTTTGTTTTTTACAGAATCTGGTCGGAGAAAATCTTTTATTTTTGGTGAATTTCTATAGAAGAAATATTGCAATTTGGTTAATTTTCCCAACAGAACGTCACCGATGAGTAGTTCAAGGACCTTCAGAAAGCTGAAATTCAGACCATTCTTCCTGTTTCTTTGAATATTTATTCAGTAAAAGTAGAAAACACCAACATTCCTCCAAGTGGCCACATGTTATATTTGTGATATTTTACATCCGTTTCCAAATGTTTTTCCTCTCTGCTGTGTAAACACCGCCTGCAGTTCAACCAAAAATCACAGGATTTTTGTTAAATGACTGTTGGTCACAGCTGAGTCTGTCATGGCTTCACATCTGCACCAAGGAACACATCATTTTTTCTATTTTACAGAATCTCCTCCATGCAAACAGTTTATTTTTGATGAATTTTCAAATCAAACGTGTAAATAGAAGTGATTTTGAGTAGTTCAAGGACAGTTTGTGGCTGGTTGATGGAGGTATTTTGGTGACTTTGTTCCTCAGGTTGGAGTTTATTGAGACCAATCAGCTGCTGGATGTTTGTTTGGCATCAGAACTCTGCCAACATGCAGATATCAGGTTGATGCTGTGATGCTTCCTGGATCAAACCTCTGCCAACCCGTGGTTTAGTTCCTCACTGAGATTCACTATAGACACACACAACATCTTATTTTTCTGCTTTTTTTCTTTTCAATTGAAAAATTAGAATTTTTGCATCTTTTAGTGACATTCTTACATCTTGTAGTGACAGTTTTGCATCTTTTAGTATCATTTTTGCATCTTTTATTGTGATTTTTGTGACTTTTAGTGTCATTTTTGCACCTTTTCTTGTCATTTTAGCATCTTTTAGTGTCTTTTTTGCATTTCTTATGTGTTATTGTTGCATCTTTTAGTGTCATTTTTGCATCTTTTCTTGCTGTTTTTGTCTCTGTCATTCTCTCTGTATCAGTTTGACAGAAGTCATTTCTTCATTCTTTCTCCTTCTTCATGTGTTCTGTTTCCGTAGAACTATACGAGTTTAGATTGCAGAAAAAAAATGAATCCACAGTGAAGACTAATTAGACGGGAACAAAAAGCACACAGAAACTTGAGAAGGTTCAGTTGAAAGCAATGCTGTTGAAGGTGCTGAATATTCTGTACATTAGGTGTGAGCTGAACCCAGCAGCTGTTTTCAGATCAACGTTCCTCGTGTGGACGTCTCTGGGTTTGTTGTGTAACTGCAGCCGCTGATGCTGTGACTGCGTTAACGACTGTAACTATGTGCTGCTGCAGTTTGTGGCCGAGGTCCCGTCCACGGTGGGTCTGCGACCTTTATCACTCCTGATCCTCTCACCATCTGCCCGACTCTGGAGGGTTCAACCTGCCATGGAAACAGGAGGCAAGAAAAGATGCTCAGTAGAAACGGCCAGAGCTGCTTCCTCTCACTGGCATTTCTGCATCTTCTGCTGGCATTTCTGCATCTTCTGCTGGCATTTCTGCATCTTCTGCTGGCATTTCTGCATCTTCTGCTGGCATTTCTGCATCTTCTGCTGGCATTTCTGCATCTTCTGCTGGCATTTCTGCATCTTCTGCTGGCATTTCTGCATCTTCTGCTGGCATTTCTGCATCTTCTGCTGGCATATCTGCATCTTCTGCTGGCATATCTGCATCTTCTGCTGGCATTTCTGCATCTTCTGCTGGCATTTCTGCATCTTCTGCTGGCATTTCTGCATCTTCTGCTGGCATTTCTGCATCTTCTGCTGGCATTTCTGCATCTTCTGCTGGCATTTCTGCATCTTCTGCTGGCATTTCTGCATCTTCTGCTGGCATTTCTGCATCTTCTGCTGGCATTTCTGCATCTTCTGCTGGCATATCTGCATCTTCTGCTGGCATTTCTGCATCTTCTGCTGGCATTTCTGCATCTTCTGCTGGCATTTCTGCATCTTCTGCTGGCATATCTGCATCTTCTGCTGGCATTTCTGCATCTTCTGCTGGCATTTCTGCATCTTCTGCTGGCATTTCTGCATCTTCTGCTGGCATTTCTGCATCTTCTGCTGGCATTTCTGCATCTTCTGCTGGCATATCTGCATCTTCTGCTGGCATTTCTGCATCTTCTGCTGGCATTTCTGCATCTTCTGCTGGCATTTCTGCATCTTCTGCTGGCATTTCTGCATCTTCTGCTGGCATTTCTGCATCTTCTGCTGGCATATCTGCATCTTCTGCTGGCATTTCTGCATCTTCTGCTGGCATTTCTGCATCTTCTGCTGGCATTTCTGCATCTTCTGCTGGCATATCTGCATCTTCTGCTGGCATTTCTGCATCTTCTGCTGGCATTTCTGCATCTTCTGCTGGCATTTCTGCATCTTCTGCTGGCATTTCTGCATCTTCTGCTGGCATTTCTGCATCTTCTGCTGGCATTTCTGCATCTTCTGCTGGCATATCTGCATCTTCTGCTGGCATTTCTGCATCTTCTGCTGGCATTTCTGCATCTTCTGCTGGCATTTCTGCATCTTCTGCTGGCATATCTGCATCTTCTGCTGGCATTTCTGCATCTTCTGCTGGCATTTCTGCATCTTCTGCTGGCATTTCTGCATCTTCTGCTGGCATTTCTGCATCTTCTGCTGGCATTTCTGCATCTTCTGCTGGCATTTCTGCATCTTCTGCTGGCATTTCTGCATCTTCTGCTGGCATTTCTGCATCTTTTAGGAATTCTTGTCTTTTTTAGCAACACTTTTGCATGTTTTAGTGCAATTTTTTTTTGCCTTTGAGTGTCATTTTTGCACCTTTTTGTTACATTTTTGTGTCTTTTCATGTCATTTGGCATCTTTTTGTGTCATTTTGCATCTTTTCCTGTAATTTTTGAATCCTTGATTTGGCATTTTTTGTGACGTTTTTGTTTCTTTTAGTGACATTTTTGGATGTTTTAGTATCTTTTTTAAATCTTTTTTGTAATTTTGCATCTTTTAGTGTCATTTTTAAAAATCTTTTACTGTAATTTTGCACCTTTAGTGTAATTTTGCACCTTTGGGGTCATTTTTGCATTTTTTAGTGACATTTTTGTTTCTTTTAGTGTAATTTTGCATCTTTTAGTGTCATTTTTACATCTTTTTCTATCATTTTTGTATCTTTTAGTGTCATTTTTGTGTCATTTTTGTATCTCAGTGTAATTTAGCATTTTTTAGAAACGTTTTTGGATCCTTTAGTATGATTTTTGCATTTTTTTAGTGATGTTTTGGATCTTTTAGCTTAATTTTTTGCATTTTTAGCATAATTTTTGCATCGTTTAGTGTCATTTTTGCATCTTTTTCGGACATTTTTGTGTCTTTTCATGTCATTTTGCATCTTTTAATGTCATTTTTGCATCTTTTTGTGACATATTTTAATCTTTTTGTGTCATTTTGCATCTTTTCCTGTAATTTTTGAATCCTTTAGTGTGATTTTGGCATTTTTTTGTGACGTTTTTGTTTCTTTTAGTGACATTTTTGGATCTTTTAGTGTCTTTTTTAAATCTTTGTGTAATTTTGGATCTTTTAGTGTCTTTTTTGCATCTTCACTGTCATTTATGCATCTTTTAATGACATTTCTTCTCTATTAATGGTGAATCACAAATACAGTTAATTGTTATTTTTTGTGCACAGGTGAAAACTCAACATTGAACCATTATTATCGACACTAATAATTGAAGTTAAAAGCAGTATAAATATATTAAACTTGGAGCTAGAAACAGTGTAAATTAAGAAACAAACCAATGACATCTTGTGTTTTGATGGAAACATTAATTCTTTGTTGTGTTTTGGAGGTTTTTGTAGCTGAAACTCTCCATTTAAAACAAGAAACATGAGTTAATGTTGTAGAATCCGGTGTTTTTTCATCACTTCGTCCTGCTCAGGGTTTACATGCTGCATGAATAATCTGCTTCAGTTCCTCCCTCCGCCTATAGGGGGCAGGTTTGTCGTGGAAATGCACCTGAACAGCAGCTCAGTGTTTGTTTCCAGTGTAAAGGTCAGAAATGAAACATCCTCTGGTGTCTCTGTTTGTCCAGGAAATATTAAAATTATTATTAAAGCGGCGGCAGCAGCCTGCAGCTGGAGTTTGACTTTAATACTCTGGAGGACGGTTTCAGTGGAAATCACAGTTCTTAAAGGCAGGTTTTATATTTTTATTACATGGTTTTGTCTTTATTGTCACACAGATGCTGACTTTGGTCTGTTAGTGGCTCATTGGGCACGTTATTTTCCTTCTTTTTGGCATTTATCTTGCAGGGAAAAGAGTTTTAACCAACCGAACAGAATATAAGACATGTATGTGATTGAAATAAATACATTTTAATGCCATTTTAGGGTTGTTTTAAGATTATTTTTACACTAATCTAATGTAATCTCTATGACATATCTGGTAGTTGAATTTATGGGAAACGTGACAATTCTGTGCATTTTGAGCTTGATTTCTTTATTTTTTCTGTATTTTTTGCACAAATTTGCACCTTTTCTGTACCAATTTATGATGCAAGTATCTTTATTTTTGGAGGGCAAAATGCATATTTCATGCACACTAAGTAAAGTTCATTGACACCAGTTTGCGGACGTCTGTTTTGAAACTTTCTGCTCATGCATTTTGTCTTTTTTCACTTTATTTTCTACACATGCTACTAAAAATGTAGGAGACATGACTAGAATTCAGTGCATGGGTGTAGATTTAGTTTGATATGTGGGGAAAAGTTAATCTTGAGCTTGATTTTACATTGTTTTCTGTATTTTTTGCACAAATTTGTGCCTTTTTTGCTCCAGTTTATGATGCAAGTATCTTTATTTATGCAAATGAAAATACTAAATTCATGCACACTAAGTAAAAGTTCTTGAAATCAGTTTGTGGACTTGTGTTTGGAAACTTTCTGCACAGGCATTTTGTGTATTTTTTTGTCTTTTTTTCACTTTATTTTATACACGAGGCTCTAAAAATGTAGGAGACACAACTAGAATTCAGTGCATGGATGCAGATTTAGTTTGATATGTTGGGAAATGATCATTTTGAGCTGAATTTCTTGCTTTTCTGCAATAAATGAAATGAATTAAAGGTATTTTTTGACCTGCTTCATGCACAGGGAGGCTCAGTGTTTCTTTACCTCAACCAAAGAGTTTTTATTGTCTGAACCAAAACTTGATCTTTCTCTCCACATGTAATGAAGAAAAACATTTTGAACGATAGAAACATCATTTCTGGTCGACATGGATTAAAAAACACTCTAATAGAGAATAAATGCATCCATAATATTAAACCTCTGAGCCCATTTTTGCACCTTTTAGTATAATTTTTTGCATCTTTTCATGTCATTTTTGGATCTTTTAGTGTCATTTTTGCGTCTTTTAGTGGAATTTTTGCATCTTTTTGTGTCATTTTTGCATCTTTTTGTGTCATTTTTGCATCTTTTAGTGTCATTTTTGCCTCTCTTAGTGGAATTTTTGCATCTTGTAGTGGAATTTTTGGGCCTTTTTGTGTCTTTTAGTGTCATTTTTGCATCTCTTAGTGGAATTTTTGCATGTTTTCGTGTCATTTTTGCATCTCTTTGTGTCATTTTTGCATCTTTTTGGGGCATTTTTGTATCTTTTATTGTAATTTATTGTGTCTTTTGTGCCATTTGCATCTTTTCGTGTCATTTTTGCATCTCTTTGTGTCATTTTTTCATATTTTCTGGGCATTTTTGTATCTTTTTGTGTCATTTTTGCATCCTTTAGTGTCATTCTTTTGTGTTTTTTAAAGAGTTTTTATTGTCTGAACCACAACTTGATCATTATCTCCACATGTAACTAAGAAAAACATTGTGAACGATAGAAACATCATCCTGGTCAATCAATCAGTGCCATGCCGTCAGCGTAGGCGATGGTTTCTCTCCAGCTCCTCCGATCTTTGTCTTTCTGAACTGTGACTGTTGATGCTTCCATGTGTCTCCATGACATCAGTCCGTCCATCATCTTCATCCTGTCTGCCTCGGCCTCTCTTCACATTCATTTCTCCAGTTGTGACGATGTTTTCCAGGGTCTATTTGTGTTTAGTATTTTAAAAAACGCCGGCGCTGTTTCAGTGCTCTGCATTACTACAGCACAAGGAGGAATATATGGTTGTATAATCCCAGCGCTGTGCAGAGGAATCCATAGATCAATGGTCAGAGTTACAGGTCCAGTACGGACACTGCAACGGAAAAAAACTTCAGTATTTATTCCTCATACCATCATGAACATTCCTGGTCAATATGGATATAAAAAAAAACTCCTAATAGAGAATAAATGCATCCAGAGTATTAAAAGTCTGAGCCAATTTTTGCATCTTTTAGTGTTATTTTTGTTTCCTTTAGTGTCTTTTTTGCATCTTCTGTGTCATTCTTGCAGCTTTTGTGTCATTTTCACATATTTTAGTGTCATTTTTGCATCTTCAGCGTCAGTTTTGCATCTATTAGTGTAATTTTTGTGTCTTTTGTGTCATTTTCGCATCTTATATTGTCATTTTTGCATCTTCAGCATCAGTTTTGCATCTATTAGTGTAATTTTTGTGTCTTTTGTGTCATTTTCGCATCTTATATTGTCATTTTTGCATCTTTTCATGTCGTTTTTTGTGTCTTTTTGTGTCATCTTTGCGTCCTTCTATGTCATTTTTGCATCTTTTGTGTCATTTTTGCATCTTTGTGTCATTTTTTGTGCCTTTTCTGCACCATTTTATGGTGCAAGTGTCTTTATTCATGCAAAGGTAAATGACACAAAGTCATAGACACCAGTTTGTAGATTTCTGTTTTGAAGCTTTCTGCATATGCATTTTGACTTTTGATGCACTTTATTTTATACATTCAACATACCTACCTCTAATATCTTAACTTTCTGCACATTTTTTTCTGTAGAAGCCTCTTCTTGTATCTTCATATTGTCTTTTAGTTGCCTCAGTACGTTTGACTAACCAGAGAAGTAAGACTTTCAGTGCATTAATAACTTGTTATTGCTGCAGTCCTTGACTCTTTTGCTCCTTCCTTGGACTTTCTGGACTTTTTGAACCGACTACTTCTTTATAAAATTGCGTCTTAAACTTTGACTCCGGTGTGAAACGAGCTGCCGTCTATTTGTGGTGACTTAAGCTCGTTAATACTCTGTGATGTAACCGCAGAGGATTGTGGGTCAGGATGTCCAGAAAAGCGTGCTAGAAGTAGGAAGTTCTTTTTTTTCTGACATACTGCATTTAACATGCTATGTGCTGCAGCGTACTAAATCGTTTTCATGTTTATTATGTAGTATGAAAGTGTAGATACAGGAACAACAGCCCATAGCTGGACAGGAGGGATGGACCACCATGTCAGTCAACGTGATTTTGGCCTCAATGGCAGCTCTGGTTTACATGCCACTCAGATCACGGTTCTGGTGCGTCTTTTACTTATTAGCCCTGGCTGGAGGTCATTAACCACCACAGAAGTCTTTGTCATGGTGCCCACTGCAGAAACACATCAGATTGATTTAAAGAACTTTAATGTAGTTGAAGTGTCTGTTATGCCCATCTTGGTTCTGGTTTGTCTTTATCTTATTAGCGCTGGTTGGAGGTCATTAACCACCACAGAAGTCTTTGTCATGGTGCCCATTGGATTGATTTTAATAACTTTGACGTACTTGAAATGTGTATTATGGAGGAAAATGGTATCAAACTGGGCAGATACTACATTTTAACTTGCTAGAGATGCAAATATTGATTAATTAATCTGATTTATAATCGTCAGCTTTATCATAAATTGTAATGAGTCAACAGACACAATTTTGGCCTCAATGGAAGCTCTGTTACATATGCGACTAAAATCACAGTTCCAGTTTTTCTTTAACACATGAACTCTTGTTTGAAGTCATTAATCATCATATAAGTCTTTGTCATGCTGCCCGCTGAAGAAGTGCAATACATTGGATTCATTTTAATAACTTCGATGTAGTTGAAGTGTGTATTCATGAGGAAAATGGTATGAGATTAGGCAGATAGTGAATTTTAAATAGCTACAGATTAATGATTTTCAAGACCAATAGTGACCAGCTTCATCATAAATTGTAAATAGTAGACATTTGTCTTTTTCTGATGTTGTTGTTTCAGTCAGTGGTCACGATTTTTGCTTCACTGGAAGCTCTCTTACATATTTAATTGAGATCTTGGTTCTGGTTCTTCTTTAATGCACCAGCTTTAGTCGGAGGTCATTAACCGACACACAAGTCTTTGTCATGGTGTCTGCTGCATAAATGGAACACATCAGATTGATTTTAATAACTTTAGTGAACTTGAAGTGGGTATTGTTTAGGAGTATGGTGTCAAATTTGACAGATATTAAGTTTTAAGTTGCTAGAAATGCAAACATTGAACAATTTTCTTGACTAAATAGCAAAACTATCATAAATTGTAAACAGCAGACATTTGTCTTTTGCTGAAATTGTTGTTTCAGTCAGCTGTCACTATTTTGGCCTCATTGGAAGCTCTGTTATGAATGTGACTAAGATCACAGTTCGAGTTTGTCTTAAAGACAATAGCTCTGGTTGGAGGTCATGAACCAGCAAATGAGTCTTTGTCATGGTGCCCGCTGCAGAAATGCAATACACCAGATTAATTTTAGTAACTTTAATGTAGTTGAAGTGTGTATTAGTGAGGAAAATGGTGTTGAACTGGACAGATACTGGTTTTTAAATCGTTGGAGATTAATAACTTTCCTGACCAATAGTCAGCAGCTTTATCATGAATTGTTTAGAGTTTAATTTTTCCTGTGCTGATGTTGTAGATACCAGCATGATGTTGGCCTCAGTGGCAGCACTGTTACATATTTGGTTAGGATCTTGGTTCTGGTTGGAGGTCATTAACCACCACAGAAATCTTTGTCATGTTGCCTACTGCAGAAATGCAACACATCAGATTGATTTAAATAACTTTAATGTACTTGAAGTGTCTGTTATGTGGGAAAATGGTATCAGATTAGGCAGATATTCAATTTCAAATTGCTAAAGATGCAAATATTGAATAATTTTCTTCACTAAATATTGACAAAGTTATCATAAATTGTAACTAGTAGACATTTGTCCTGTGTTATTGTTGTTTCAGTCAACAGACACATGATTTTCAATGGCAGCTCCATTACATACACAACTGAGATCATGGTTTCAGTTCGTTTTTCACGTATAATCTCTGGTCTGAGGTCATTAACCACCACATAAGTCTTTGTCATGGTGCCCACTGAAGGAATGCAACACATCAGATTGATTTTAATAACTTTAATGTAGTTGAAGTGTGTATTAGTGAGGAAAATGGTGTTGAACTGGACAGATTGTGAATTTTAATTTCCTAGAGATTAATAACTTTCCTGAACAATAGTCAGCAGCTTTGTCATAAATGATTTAAGTAGAGTTGTGTCCTGTGCTGATGCTATTGATACCAGCATGATTTTGGCCTCAATGGCATCTCTGTTACATATTTGATTAGGATCTTGGCTCTGGCTCATCTTTAATCTCTGGTTGGAGGTCATTAACCACCACATAAGTCTTTGTCATGGTACCCGTTGGATTGATTCCAATAACTTTAATGTGCTTGAAACGTGTATTAGCGACTAAACTGATATCAGATTGGGCAGATACTCCATTTTCAAAGGCTCCGATCAGATTTAAGTATATATAGTTTATCTTGTTTTTATTTAGGTGAATTAATTCATGTTGTGTATATGAGGAGGAGCTTTATTCTGCGAGTTTCTTTGCCTCTGACTCTGTCCTCAGGCTGAGTGTTTGAGCTGAAATGTGATCTGCTGCGGAAAACAAAGGACGGATTGAAAGAAATCATCAACTGCGTGTCCATTCCTATTGTTTTAACTGGGTTTATTCAGCAGCACGTTCCTCTCTCTCTCTCCCTCTACTCTCTCTCTCTCTCTCTCTCTGTGACGTCAGCGCCGTGGCCACGCCCCCTCCGGTTGCCACAGAGAGTCTTGAGGGTCCCGCTGTGCGCTCTCACTCCCTCCCGGTGTACAGCAGGATATACTGTCCGTTTATCATAATACGAGGAGAAAATCTATATATACAGAGAAATAAAATAAAAAATCAACAAACTGGAGGCGGATCGGTGAAAAGAAACGGCGACACCGGGACGATTTAACGGCGGCGGGCGACATTCATGTTTGTAATCTTGCAGAAGTGAAGGTAAGAAGGCGTTTTCCGCATGTGTTCCATTATTTATTTAATATCCAGGAGTGTTGGCCAGGATTTTCCTCCTCCTCTGTGCACAGCCGCAGCCTGCAGAGCGCCGAGCTGCTCATCGATTATCGATTGGTTTTATTTGAACATTTAAATCATTAGAATAATGATAATAATAATAATTCTAGGGAGGAGGATTCAGGAGGTTTGGTTGCGGGTCGCTGCGGTGTCAGTAAGTTGTGTTGTTGTGTTGTTGTCACTGCTGCGGTGCCGGTGGTCTCCGGTTCCTGACTCCGTCCCGGGATTCGTTGTGCTCCGGAGCGCAGCGCGGCGGCCCCGGTGCGCTCCCGGTGCGCTCCCGGCGGCGCGGCGCACATTGTTCTGCTGGCTGCCCCCTCTGCGTGCGCGCATGGAGGTGGCGGTGGTGGAGGGGGGTCGGCCATGCGTGCGTGCATGTGAGCGTGAGCGTGTGTGTGTGTGTGTGTGTGTGTGTGTGTGTGTGTGTGTGTGTGTGTGTGTGAGTGTGTGTGAGTGTGTGTGTGTGTGTGTGTGTGTGTGTGTGTGTGTGTGTGTGTGTGTGTGGGCGGCTGGGTGGTTGATGGGTGGGAGCTGCGGAATGACCAAGCACACCCAGGAACGGTCGGTGACGCGGCCGAGCATCGGAGCAGGCCCGGCGGAGAGAAGGAGCTCCGGAGTCCCGGTGGTCTGGAGGAGGTTCAGGAAAAGTTTCTAAAGAGATGCGGCTGTGAAAGAGTGAAATAGAGAAATAGTGGAGCTGCTCTGAACTCAACAGTGTAAATTTAATGGAATTTATCCAAACCACTTTCTGCCTGGAGCTCCAGTAGATGGATGGATGGATGGATGATGGAATCCATCCAACACCAAGTACAAAGAATGAAATAAAACAAAACAAACAAACCTCCACCATCATGTTAGATACAAAGATTTAAAAAACACACAGACTGAATAAACACTGTCTGGTACAACATATGCAATGAGGAAGAGATGGAGATGAAATAAAATAATACAAAATAAAAATAAATACATACAATGAAAAAATGAAATTGAATACAATGAAATTAAATTCGATCAGAAAAATAGAAAATATAATATAATATAAAATAAAATAGAATAAAATAAAATAAAATGAAAAAAATTACAGTGAAAAGAATAAAATAGAATAAAATTAAACTAAATACTATGGAAAAATAAGCTAAAATATAAATTACAGTGAAATCAAATAAAATGAAAACATAACACAAACTAATATAAAATATAATAAAAATACATACATACAATGAAAGAATAAAATGAAATAAATATGTAATATAATTAAAATTAAGTATAATATAATATTAAAAAATAAGATAAAATAATGTAAAATAAAATCTGCTGTGTGTGTGTATATATATATATATATATATATATATATATATAAACCTTCGTATGAACTTGTGTATTATTCTTGGAGAGATTCAAGGTACCTAGTAGCTCACACATGTTACATTTACAAGCGTACAAGCTTCAGTCAGAGGTCATTAACCACCACAGAAGTCTTTATCATTGTGCCATCTGCAGAAATGCCCCACATCAGATTGATTTAACTTTAATGTACTAGAAGTGTATGTTCAGATTGGGCAGATACTGCATTTTAAATTGCTTGTGATGATTTTGGCCTCAATGGCAGCTTTGTTATACATTCTTTAGTCGGAGGTCTTTAACCAACACAGACGTCTTTGTCATGGTTCCCTCTGCAGAAATGCAGCAGCTTTATCATGAACTGTAAACAGTCAGCAGACATGATTTTGTCCCTCAATGGCAGCTCTGTTCCACAGATAGTGCCACAGATAGTGAATTTTAAATAGCTAGAGATTGCTAACTTTCCTGACCAATAGTCAGCAGCTTAATCATGAATGGTTTAGAGCAGAGATTTGTTCTGTGCTGATATTACTGATACCGGCATGATGTTGACCTCAGTGGCAGCTCTGTTACATAATTCATTAGGATCTTGGTTCTGATTTATCTTTCATCTCTGGTTAGAAGTCATTATCCACCACAGAAGTCTTTGTCATGGTGCCCACTGCAGAAATCCACCACATCAGATTGATTTAAATAACTTTAAGCTAGTTGAAGGGTAATACAACATGATACAAGTGGAATCCTCCTTGGATGACGTTCATTAAATTCATCTGCTGTCTCTCCATATGTCCATCCTTCATGTCCACTGAGCAGAACCAGTTCAACTCTTTCTTCTTTCCACAAAGACATATTTCATCTGTGGAGACTTTAGGGACATCCTGTCTAACATAAGTGTGATTAGTGAATAAAACATGGAAAGAACTCTAAATTTAATGACAAAATCATGTTTTAGGCTTTACATTTGGACAAAACAAATACTGAAGTTGGACAAAGTGAAAAATTCAAGGTGACTTTCCTTTAGAAAAACAACTTGCAGCCATGAAAACTGCAAACGATTTAAACCCATAAAACGTTTCAGTTATGTGCTACCAGTGGAAGCAATTCACTTAAATTCATCCAACTATTCTCCGTTTTCAGCATTTGTTCACTAAACTAACAGATCCATCACATTTTCAGATTTCAGACATTGTCTTTCCTTCAGAAAGAAAGATTTTTTGCTGTGCAACACTCAAATAAACAACAAAAACAAAGTCAAAAATACCTGCACATGGTAAAATAACATATTATTATGTGTAGAAATACAGATTTTAGATGTAGACGTTATTTACAGGTTTGGATTGAGAACTTTAACACACTAAAACACTTAAAAGAATAAAGGATGAAGAATGAAAGCAGCAAGTTTTGACCAATTTTAATCTTTCAAGTACATTTTGGAAACCAAGAAAAAAGTAAATTTAACTTAATTTCTCATTTTGACTTAAACTGACTGAATTTTTGCAGCATTTTGTCTTTTTTAGGCTTGTTAGTTGGACAAAGTGGAAAATTGAAGTTGACTTTCCTTAAAAAAATCAACTTTCAGCCATGAAAACTGCGAATGATTTAAGTAGAATGAACTCAGATCCATAAAACCATTTCAGTTATGTGCTACCAGTGGAAGCAATTCACTTAAATGCATCTAACTATTCTCTTTTTTAGGCATTTGTTCACTAAACTAAAAGATCCACCATATTTCTAGCACTAACCGTTGCATCCATAGTGTTTTGTTGCTTTTTATGGATGATTGTAGCTTCATTTCTACACAAATACACTAAAAGAATGAGCTCAAACTACTGAACTAATGAGACTAAATGGAGCAGAAAGAAAGCCTGCGACGTATTTTCCGAAATGACAAAAATTAGACAAAAAAAGACAAAATACTACAAAATGAGTCAAAATGACAAAAAATGAAACACAAAGCAGCAAAGCAAGAAACAAGATGACAAAAAATGAGACAAACGACACAAAACAAAACAAAAAAAGACAAAATAATTGAAAAAAGTCACAAAAAAATGGACAAACAACACAAGCAGGAGAAAAAAAAGACACAAAATGACAAAAACGACAAAAAACAACAAAGTGAAGCACAAAATGACAATTAAGACAAAAAACACAAGCCAGACAAAAAGGAAACGACAAACGAGAAATAAAACAACAAAAACATGAAACAAATGACAAAAACAGACAAAAAATAAGACAAAATATGACAGAGACACAAAATGACAATAATGACACAAACATGAAACAAAAAAGGTACAAAAAAATTAGACAAAAAAAGTTGCAAAGCGACAAAAAAATGGAAAACAGTGAGATAAAAAATGACCAAAAAAGAAACAAAATGACAAAAAAATAGACAAACACCACAAGCGAGACAAAAAAGAAACACAAAACAACAAAAACATGACAAAATATGAGACACAAAATGACAAAAGAACAATGAACAATCCAGTATTTTACTTTATGATCAATCAGTCAATCTGCAGTTAATGTCTTGTCTGGAATTTTTACACTCTGAGGGCCGGTTTTGGCCCGCGGGCCTCATGTTTGACATCCCTGCACTAAACTAACAGATCCATCACATTTCCAGTCCTAATCGTTGCATCCATGGTGTTTTGTAGCTTTTTATTGATGATTCTAGCTTCATTTCTGCACAAATACACCAAAAAACGAGCTCAAACTGCTGAACTAATGGTCCTAAACGGAGCAGAAATAAAGACTGACATGTTTTCAGATCATTTCTCCTTTTCTGTCCTCGGCTCTGAAATTGTGTAATTGTTAAATTGTTTAATTGTGTATCGACACGTCTTCTAGTCGTATTCAGAGCATCGATCGCAGCGCCGTTACAGATCTCCGACGTTTCGTCCATCGGCTTGTTAAAAGCTGCAGAAATGTGAGTTAATGAGGAGGAAGCAGCGGCAGGAAGTCTTCCTCGGCTCTTCTCTGGTCTAAAGTGAGCTGGAGGCTGGATGAAGGATTCTTCCTCAAGAGTCCTCCAGCCTGGAGGAAGCTTTCTAACCGAGAGGCCTTGGAGCTGCGGTCCTCCAGCTGAAGGACGGACTCTCCAAGATCTGCCTCCAGCATCCCTGTGTTTCCATGGCGACGTCTCCCGGGAAACCGCATCCTCCGAGTCGCAGCGGCGTGGTCGATGGGATGAACGGCGGCAGTTTGGAGTCTGGTGGGGGTTTCTGTGGATGAGAGCATCGAGGGTTGAAGCTTCTGAAGAAAGAGATTCAGATTTAACCCTCGTGTCGTCAAAACTGACCCGTTTTAAAGTTTGAAAATGTGGGAAAAAAATTATTTCACGCTGAAACTTCTGATGTCCACATTTTCAACATTGTTTGGAAATTTTTGAACATTTTATGGTGGAAAAAAAGAAATGTTAAAAATGTTTCTTTAAGAACATTTACAAAAAAATCAACCAAAATCCAATTTCGCTGGATTTTGGTTGATTTTTATGTGAAAGTTCTTAAAGAAAATATTAGAAGTTTTGCTGATTTATATGGAATCACTTTAGATATTTTTAGGATTTTTTGGAAGATTTTTACTAATTTTTTGAAAATATTTACAAGAATTTTCTTGCCAAAAGGAAGTAAGGAATTATTGGAATTTTCTTCCTGAAGGTTTTGCAAATTTTCAGAAATTTGGGGAATTTTTTTGCTGAATTTTTTTCAGACACAGAAACAATATTTATTGGTGCCTGTAAATGAAGCCAACAGGAGGATTCTAATCAGACGGCATCCATTAATCTGCTGCTCTTTTACTGTCCACTTCCTCCGGTTAAACATCAGGACGCTTAGTTGATTCAAACGTCACCATATTTGATTTATTTATTTATTGTTTAAAGTGTGGATTAGTGGCTCTTCTCTGGTTTTTATTGGTGATTGAAGAAATATCTGCAGAAATGTTGGAATAACGAGCATTCAGACACATGGAAAACAGTAAAAACAAAGTCCTTACATGAAAAAGAAACACATTATATGTAAAAATGCAGATTTTAGATGTGGACCTTATTTACAGGTTTGAATTGAGAACTTTGTTCAATTTTTAGTCTTTTAAATACGTTTTAGAAACCAAAGAAAAATGAAATTTAACTACAATTTTGATTTTGACTTAAACTGACTGAATTTTTGCAGCATTTTGTGTCTTTAGTTTCGTAAAATCAAAGTCAAAAATCCATAAATTGTGTAAAAAAACAAAAAACAAACCCACATTATTATGTGTAGATGTGTGTTTATTCCAGCATTTTTTTTGCTTTCAGCTTCTTATAAAGCATCAGATTTTATTGTTTTTTGTTGTGCAACACCCAAAAAACAATAAAACAAAGTCAAATATCTGTAAATTGTAAAGTAACAATAACAGTGATTGAACTGAGAACTTTAATGCACTAAAACACCTAAAACAATAAAGGATAGAGAAAAAGCAGCAAGTTTTGACAAATTATGCATCTATTTTAGACACCAAGTAGGAAATAATTTAACTTCATTTCTGATTTTATCTGATACTGACTTGTTCACTAAACTAACAGATTCATCACATTTTCAGATTTCAGATGTTTTCTTTCCTTCAGAAAGAAAGGCTGTGGCATATTTTTAGTCTTTTAATACATTTTAGAAGCCAAAGAAAAAGAAAATGTAATTTATTTTTTGATTTTATCCTAAACTGACTTAATTTTTGCAGCATTTTGTGTTTCCAGCTTCTTAAAAAGCATCAGATTTTCCTGTTGTTTGCTGTGCAACACCAAAAAAAAAAGAACAAAAACCAAGAGAAACATCTGTAAATAGTAAAATAACACATTATTATGTGTAGGTGTGTAACTTCTGCAGCATTTTTTGCTTTCAGCTTCTTATAAAACATCAGATTTTACAGTTTACTTTGTGACACCCAAAAAACCAACCAAAACCAACAAAAAAACACACTTTCACTCACTGCATTCAGTAAACACAATAAAAGCATCGATGCTGTATAAAATATTCAACATAAGATCCACAGTTGCTGCACCAGACTGACCTCTGCGACATTTTCTCATCATTTATGAGATTTCTTACATGATAATTGAACCGTATTTTGTTAGAATTTGGCTGTTTTTCTTATTTCCAGCGTGGTTGTGCTTTTATTTTGATAGGTAACGGTACAGCTCTTGTTCCTGCGAGGCGTTTAAGGGGTTTAGGTGTTTCCAGATCTCCGGCCTTGTGCTGGGGGACGGTCGGACCAGGAGATCCTCTCCAGGTAAATCCTCCTGAGGATCTCCTGACCTGCTGTGAGCCCAGCAGGAGGCTGATGCTCCCATAATCCTCCTCTTCCTCCTTCCTGTTGCTGGATTCTGGGCTGTGTTTTGGTTTTATTCTCCTCGTGTTTCGTGAGTCGTCCGGGTCGTAGCATTAGACGTTGTGGCACGTTGGAAATGACTCCAGCCTCAGAGAAGAACCTTTAGATCCATGAAACCTGCAGCTTTCTAACAGACGACAGCAGGAAATGCTCTCCTCCTGCTTACAATGCTTACAAACAGGATTTACTGTCATTTTTTTCAATAAAAACCTCCAGAATTTAATGATTTTTTAGAATAAATGATTCCAATTAGACCGTTTGAAAGCTCAAGGTGACAATTTCTGACAATATGAACCTAGAAAAGAAGCAAAATCCCACATTTGATAATGATTTCTCTTGAAAAAATAATTATCTAACATCAAAATGGTTGTTGTTTCATATATTTTGGGGTCAGAGTGCAGTGAAAGTTATTTTACAGCGTTTGGAGTCTTTAATATTCTGTTTAATGACTCAAATGATGTGAGCTGATCCGGTACAAAACTGTAGAAAGAAATGAAGAAATGATGTTTTTATATATATATATATATATATATATATATATATATATATATATATATATATATATATATATATATATATATATATATATATATATATATATATATATATATATATATATATATATACACGTATATAAATAAAGAAATCTGTAGAAGAAATATAGATAAAACTATAAATAAATAAGAAATCTGTAAAAAAAAAGATAAAATTCTAAATAAATAAATCAATAAATAAAAACATCTATTAAAAATATCATTGAAAATAAATAAATAAAGTCTTTGAAAGAAAAAACAAACAAAATAGCTATAAAGATCTGGCAGTGACGGTGGAGGGAAAAATTCCAGACCATCATGGATTTACTGCAACGTTCAAACTCTGTAAAAAGTGTGGGATGTTAGACAACTTTAAGGCTCACATCCCTCTCAACCTTTTCTGGGTCCGTTTCCTCCCAGATATCCGTGTTTGTGGTGTCTGGACGTGTTTTGTGCTGGAGTGGATCTGGATGTTTCCTAAATCACCTTTCATGCCGTCTGTTCGGCTGCAGACAATCCTGGTCCTGAAAGCTCCAATCTGCTTTAACAATAAGCCGCCAAGCTGCTGCAGCAGAGAGGAGGTTCTCTGTGGAGCTGCAGCGCAATTTAACGTCCTCACATCAGTCCCATATCGGTCCTCCATCCAGCCTAACATCAGTCCTCCATCCAGCCTAACATCAGTCCTCAATCCAGCCTCATATTAGTCCTCAATCCAGCCTAACATCAGTCCTCAATCCAGCCTAACATCAGTCCTCAATCCAGCCTAACATCAGTCCTCAATCCAGCCTAACATCAGTCCTCAATCCAGCCTCATATTAGTCCTCAATCCAGCCTAACATCAGTCCTCAATCCAGCCTAACATCAGTCCTCAATCCAGCCTCACATCAGTCCCATATCAGTCCTCAATCCAGCCTAACATCAGTCCTCAATCCAGCCTCACATCAGTCCCATATCAGTCCTCAATCCAGCCTAACATCAGTCCTCAATCCAGCCTCACATCAGTCCCATATCGGTCCTCAATCCAGCCTCACATCAGTCCTCAATCCAGCCTAACATCAGTCCTCAATCCAGCCTAACATCAGTCCCATATCAGTCCTCAATCCAGCCTAACATCAGTCCCATATCGGTCCTCAATCCAGCCTAACATCAGTCCTCAATCCAGCCTAACATCAGTCCTCAATCCAGCCTAACATCAGTCCTCAATCCAGCCTAACATCAGTCCTCAATCCAGCCTCACATCAGTCCTCAATCCAGCCTAACATCAGTCCTCAATCCAGCCTCATATTAGTCCTCAATCCAGCCTCATATTAGTCCTCAATCCAGCCTAACATCAGTCCTCAATCCAGCCTCATATTAGTCCTCAATCCAGCCTAACATCAGTCCTCAATCCAGCCTCATATCAGTCCTCAATCCAGCCTAACATCAGTCCTCAGTCCAGCCTAACGTTAGTCCTACACCCGTCCTGAGTCCAACCGGTCATCAGTCCCATATCATTCCTCAATCCAGCCTAACATCAGTCCCATATCGGTCCTCAATCCAGCCTCATATTAGTCCTCAATCCAGCCTCATATTAGTCCTCAATCCAGCCTAACATCAGTCCTCAATCCAGCCTAACATCAGTCCTCAATCCAGCCTAACATCAGTCCTCAATCCAGCCTAACATCAGTCCTCAATCCAGCCTCACATCAGTCCTCAATCCAGCCTCATATTAGTCCTCAATCCAGCCTAACATCAGTCTTCAGTCCAGCCTAACGTTAGTCCTACACCCGTCCTGAGTCCAACCGGTCATCAGCCCCATATCAGTCCTCAGTCTAACCTGTCGGCGATAAATGAAGCCATGATGCACGGTGACTTGATGGACCCAAACAGGAAGTCAGAAGTAGAAGAGTAGTTCAGGGTGATAATCAACCAAAGATACATCCACTGAAAAGATGATTTCACTGCTGTTATCTCCTTATCCACCTTTAAAACATCTTACTAGATTCTTTTCTTATTTAAAGGGTTAAAGGCCTGAAACTATTGATTTAAAATGGAAAATATCATCAATTTCTAACATTCGTTGGCTGTTTTTAGTGAAAATCTAACCCTGAATAAAAAGTAATACGTCAGAATCAGTGTAGATTTTAAACAAATGGTCATTTAAAGTGAAAAATAATCAATAGTCCTAATCACTCACACACTACAGACTGTGATTATTCAAAAATAATAATCTATCACATAGAATATATTACGTTTAGCTTCATTTCATTACAAGTGACAGCGACAACGTGTAAACAAACTGTCATTTAGTGAGTTAAAGTCCAAAAACTTAATGAATATTTGATAATTGAAATCAGGAATGATGTAGGTTTTAAAAATAGTGATTTTTAAATGGAAAATATGATCAATGTCTAACATTTTATGGCTGTTTCTATTAAAAATCTAACCCTGAATAAAAAGTAATGCATCAGAATCAGTGTAGATTTTAAATAAATGGTCATTTAAAGTGGAAAATATCATCAATATATAATAATTTATGGCTACTTGTTGATGAAGACATTTTTGTCTTGAGTGGTCATTAGATGATTTTGGACTTTTTAAAAAAATCATTTTTGTTCATTTTTTTGCTAATTAAAAACAGGTTTTGAATAGTTTTGGAAAGGTTTGTGTCATTTTGGTCAAGTTTCCAGTAATTTAGGGACAGTTTTGAAGCATTTTTGTTGAATTGCAGCTATTTTGTACAATTTTCTAGTCTTTTTGACTTGGACCTGGAATGTTCTAAGTGAGACTAAACTTAAAGACTGGAAGCAGGAAAGGAGAACGTCCCCTGGAGAAAGTTCTAGAGTAGACCTACTGACAACTGGAGAAAGTTCTAGAGTAGACCTACTGACAACTGGAGAAAGTTCTAGAGTAGACCTACCGACACCTGGAGAAAGTTCTGGAGCAGACCTACCTATAACTGGAGAAAGTTCTAGAGTAGACCTACCTACAACTGGAGAAAGTTCTAGAGTAGACCTACCGACAGCTGGAGAAAGTTCTAGAGTAGACCTACTGACAACTGGAGAAAGTTCTAGAGTAGACCTACTGACAACTGTAGAAAGTTCTAGAGTAGGCCTACCGACAACTGGAGAAAGTTCTAGAGTAGACCTACCTATAACTGGAGAAAGTTCTAGAGTAGACCTACCGACACCTGGAGAAAGTTCTAGAGCAGACCTCCTGACAACTGGAGAAAGTTCTAGAGTAGACCTACCGACACCTGGAGAAAGTTCTAGAGCAGACCTCCTGACAACTGGAGAAAGTTCTAGAGTAGACCTACCGACACCTGGAGAAAGTTCTAGAGTAGACCTACCGTCACCTGGAGAAAGTTCTAGAGCAGACCTCCTGACAACTGTCCAGTTGTCGGTAGGTTTGCTCTAGAACTGTATGAACTTCAAGGACTTGGAATGTTCTAAGTGAGACTAAACTTAAAGACTGGAAGCAAGAAAGTTCTGTAATTTCTACAGGGGTCGTTCTCCTCTATGGACTTCAAGGATCTGGAACTCTGGAAATATGAAGGTAGAACTCTGATCATTAATGACGTTACTGGAGATGAAGAACCAGATGGTTCTGGTATTTTCCTCGAAAATCGGCCCGTCTGACTCTCTTCACCCTCAGGTTTCTGTTCAAACAGTGCAAATAAAACTCAAAGAATCCACAGCTCTTGTTTGATTCTGCATTCCTTCGTGAAACAAGCCTTCAAAGCTCGCTGCCGCCTCTTTATTCCTCTGCTGTTTGTTTAAGAGCAGCTCGGCAGAACGTGGGAGGAGGTTTGGTTCTGTTCAGGGTTAAAGTCTGTCCACAGGATGAAAACCTTCAGCAGCAGGAACGCAAAATAATATAGAATCTAATCCTTCAGTGGCTGAGAGTTTCAGGGTCGATCAGTAATAATAATTATCTCTTTTCTGATGCGGTTAAGTGTTTTGTTGTGAAGATATTACAGCGTTTTATTCTGAAGGTCTGCGCAGGAAGACGTTTCATGTCTAGACATACTTTTTTTGGAGGTTTTTGTCATGAAATCATTCACTGAGATCTTCTATTATTGAGTTTTGTTGCAGTAAAAGACGGTTCACGTTCATTTAGTTTGATATTTTCTGTAACTTTTGCTCTAATTTAACTGTCCAACATTAATTTCTAACTGATTATTCAGTCATTTGAGCTTTAATTTGAGTTTATACTTTTTGGACTCACTTAACGCCATTTACCCTTTATGTGTTTGAGTTTTGGCGTCTATTTAAATTTAGTCTTGGTGACGTTTTGAGTCACTTTGGAGAAGTTTGACGTATTTTGATGACGTCATTGGACAATTTGGACCATTTTGGGATAAATTCTTTCATTTTGGGAAGGCTTTGGACAGTTGTCAGGTGGTTGTAGAGACTTTTTTTGAGCATTTTGGGTTGATTGGAACTAATTTAGGGCAAGTCTTGTGTAATTTTGTGCAAGTTTTTTTTATCATTTTTGTCAAGTTTTCAGTATCTTTGGACACAAGGAGTCAATTTGGAATGTTTTTGAGTAATTTTGACGAATTTGTGAGTATGTTGGATCATTTTTGAGTCACTTTGAACAAATTTTGAGTGATTATACTACTTTTTTTGTCACTTTGGTTAATGTTGAACCAATTTAAGATGGTGATGAATGATTTGAACAGGCATTGGAACAATATTTGACTCATATTGACAAATTGAGTCTTTATGGTCCATTTTATGGGTCACGTTTGACAAGTTTTCAAGTGCTGAGTGGTTCTGGAAAAGTTTCTAGGTGTTTAGTGTCGGTGTTTGAGGTCATTTGGTCGATGTTTTTGTCATTCTGGTCACATTTTGAGTTGATCTGGAAACAAATCCAGATAGTTTGGATCAGTTTGAGGTAATCTGAGCATTTTGAGTCATTTCGGTAAAATATAAATCTATTCTTTAGTCTGTGACACCTGGATGGATGTGAAACTGATCTGGTATCAGTTTTTCTCACCATTAAATAAAGTTACTGTAGAAGAACCAGATGGTTCTGAGGAGGTCTTGGGGGAAAGTTTGTTCAGTTTTGGTTGATTTTAGATGGAATAATGTGGGAAGACCTGGTGTTCTCTGGAGTTGGGTGGAGAAAATGTTGACAATCAGCCAAAACGACTTGGAAAATAACAGCCTTTCTCGTATTGATTTCAGCTTCAGACCTGAAAAACCCCAAACTGGTTGCCTCTGGGAAGGTCTGATTGAGAAAACCGTCTTTCAGGAGCTTTGAAATGACATAAACCCGTAGAGAAACCGCCCTGGTGTCAGTCTCCAGACGTCATGCCTGCTGCTCCACGGCTGCTTCTCCAGTTGCCTGTAATTACTGGGCTGTCTGGGGTCGACTGGTGCTGCCTGGCGGCCATGCTGCTCGCTGTGCTCAGCGCTCAGCCACTGGAACCGGAGAGTCCCTGCAGAGAGCTAATGCAGCTTCCTCCTCCTCCTCCTCCTCCTCTCCAGCCTCTAATAGCATCAAGTCCCATCAAGGGAGTCTGGCTGAGGAGGAGATGGACAACTCAATCTGCAGAGCTCTTCACGGAGCCGCTAGCTGCCTGGAAAACAGAGGAAGTATGTGGAGATTTATCAGGAAGTCTGCTGGTTGATGCTGAAAACAACCATTTAAAACCTAGATAAGGATGAGAGAGAAAAACAACGATGACATGAGCTCAATGAGTCTTGGTCGGACCTTTCAGATTCTGCAATAAGAATGTTTTTCTGAGCAAAGCTGAACATGTTTGGCTTTTAGATTTGATCTGACATCTGTCCAGAGATACACAACTGGAGGAAAATACTGAACTGAAGATGTAAAACAACCACAAAATGACTACAAATGACGCTCCTGCTTTGTGTTTCGGTGTCTTTCTAGTCCCGTAGTCAGATTTTTGAAACCTTTCTGCAGATTTTGTCTCTTTTTGTGGGGATTTTTAGCACTTTTTTGGCGACTCTTCTGTCTTTTTGTTGGGATTTTTAGTTTTTCTTTCGTACTTTTGAATCTTTGCAGTGATGTGACATCTTTTTGTCGTGATTTTGCGTATTTTTTGTGATGATTTTGAATCTTTGCAGGATTTTGGGTCTATTTTGTGGTGACATTTAGGTTTTTATGTGGTAGTTTTGTGTCTTTTGTAGTGATTTTGCATTTTGGAATGGATTTTACTTCATTTAGCAGAGATTTTGTTTCCTTTTGTGGATTTTGCTTCTTTATTGTGGTGATTTTTAGGTCTTTTTGTTGGGATTTTTTGTTTTTCTGTTGTACTTTTGAATCTTTGCAGTGATATGACATCTTTATGTAGTGATTTGGAATCTTTGCATTGTGGTGATTTTTAGCACTTTTTGTGGTGACTCGGTTTTTTTGTTGGGATTTTTTTGTTTTTTTGTTGTACTTTTGAATCTTCGCAATGATATGACGTGTTTTTTGTGATGATTTTGAATCTTTGCAGGGATTTTGAGTATATGGATTTTCCGTCTTTTTGTAGTGATTTTTAGGTTTTAATGTGGTAATTTTGTGTATTTTTGAGGTGATTTTGCATTTTATGGGATGGATTTTTGTGGTGATGTATTTTTCTGAGGATTCTGCATCTTATGTTAGATTTTGCTTCTTTTAGCAGAGATTTTGTGTGTGATTTTTGCTTTTTTTTCTGTTTTTTTTTCTCTAAGGACTTCAGAACTGAAACTCTAAGGACAATACTGAGCCAAAGATGTAAAACAACCACAAAATGACTACAAATGACGCTCCTGCTTTGTGTTTCGGTGTCTTTCTAGTTGTGTAGGAGGGTTGAGGTTGGATTTTTGAAACCTTTCTGCACAGAAAAGAGCCAGAAACCTACTTTTTTGGACAAATGTGAAGAGAAAACTGAGCAGAAGGGCACTGAAGTAGCATTTGGATTGTTTAGTTCTGTAGAGTTTAGCATTCAGGAAAACTAGCGTAAAGCTAACCAAGTGGACTTTTTAAAGAAGGAAATGGATTTTTAACACCAGCAGGAGCCTCGTTTATTGTCATTTTGTTGTCATTTTGCATCTTTGGTTGTGTTTTGCTGCAGCTTGTATCCTCACAGCGACGTTGGAAATTTAAAGCTTCAGACTGAACAGCCACGTGTTCAGTTTAGCTCATAGAAGAGCCTCGTAGCTGCTGTTTGTCAGGGATTTTAAAGGTTCAGTCACAGCAGGAGTCTTCTTTAGTGACTCATTAAGCTCATTTCATCTTAGTTTCCACATTTTCTCTCAGAGAAGTGCGCTGGTAACTTGCAGCTCTTTGTCTTTTTCACTTCGACTCACTTGAGTTTCAAACCATTGTGGACAAATTAAGTCTTTTTGGTGACATTTGGAGCCACTTTGGAGAAGTTTGAGGTATTTTGAAGACGGCATGAGACATTTTGGACCATTTTGAGACAAGTTCTTCCATTTTAGACCATGGTAAAGTGGTTGTAGAGACTTTTGTTTGCAGTTTGGTGACATTTCAACTAATTTAGGTTTGTTAAGTTTTTGTCGTTTTCGTCAAGTTTTCCGTGTCTCTGGACAAAAGGAGTCAGTTTGAGACATTTTTTCACTCGTTTTGGAGAATTTTTGAGTCATTTTGATGAATTTGTTAGTTACTTTGGACATTTTTTGAATGATTTTCAGTGTCTATTGACTTTTTTCGGCCATTGTACTAAAAATTTGACATCATTTCAGACGTTTTGAATCACTGTGGAGAAGTTTGAGGTATTTTGAAAGCATGAGACACTTTTGACCATTTTGGGACAAATTCTTTCATTTGGAAAGATTTTGGACAATTTTCAAGCAGTTGTAGAGACTTTTGTTTGTGTTTTGGTTTGATTTGAACTAATTTAGGACTCGTTTTGTGTAATTTCTTGCAAGTTTTTGTCATTTTCGTCAAATTTTCAGCATCTCTGGACACACAGTCAATTTGAGATGTCTTCACTCATTTTGGATAAATTATGAGTCATTTTTGACAATTTTTGAGTCATTTTGATGAATTTTGATGAATCTTTGAAGGTTGTTTTGGCATCTACCCAACAAAGTCCTGCTCCCTGCCTTCAGGTTTCTGTATAAAACACATGAGCGTCCTCTGTCTGCTGCAGAACGGATCCTGGAGAGCACAAACTGGCAGCTTCACCACGTTTCTAAAGCGTCCTGTTCAAAGCCAGCATGGATTAATGTCAGATAAATTCCCTCAGATATCTGCTGCTGACTGCATGCAGCCAGAGGGGTTTTCTTTCTAGTTTGGGTGAAACTGTAAAATGTGGCGGCACTTCTTGGACTACCTTCTTGCAAACTCAGTGTGTAATTAGCAGATGTCAGAAGCTGTAGTTTCATTGTAGAATTTCACGTCTCCCTCTTTTGTGGTGCTACTGATGGGATCTGAGGTGGTTCTGCTCCACGTTTCTACCCTCTGAACTCCAAAAAACTCCAAAGTAAAAGATGCTTTTTGCATCTTTTTTTGCCAAATTCTTCCGTTCACCAGAACCAGAAACAGTAAAAACAGAAACAATCATCAGATTTTCAACATTCCCACAGCTTTTAAACTAATAATGTGTCACTATCCTTCAGAGAATGTAACCAAATCTATGCATAAAATCATGATTTTTCCTCCACATCACATTATTTTATGTCTCATTGAAGCTTCTCTGTAAAAATTTGCAGTTTGCATTAACTAGATTGTGTAAAAACCTAGAAATTCTGCCCTCCTCTGCACAGCTAAACATCCTGAGCTGCAACCAACAGTTCAGGAGGTTTCAGCAGAACGTGGCTGAACTGCAGGCAGTGTTTCCACCGAGCAGAGAGGATGTATGTTGACTCCAGGTTTTCTCAGTTTTTGTAAACTAAATAACAATGAAAAACAGCTTCTGGATGCTTTGCTTACTCTGGCTTTAAAGATGCTCATTTTCACCTGCTAATGTTTGTATTTACACTCATGTTCTGCAACTTTTGCAATATTTTCAGATGTTTTTCTCTCTGATCTTTTAAATTTAAAATGATGAAAGTATTTTGACTAAACCGTCCAGTAAACCGTAGAACCCAAACACTGAGTAAAACAGCCTCCGAACCTCTTTACGAGTGACTTTTTCTCTCATTTTTCCTTTGATTCACTGTAAGTCAACAAATGCTAGTTAAAGAGCATCAGTTCAGTGTCTTTCTGTGCTTCTCTTGGGACTGCTTGTTGTCATTTTGCATTTTTTATGTCATTATTTTGCGTCTTAACAGAGATTTAGTCTATTTTTGTGGATTTTGCATCTTTATTGTGATGATTTCTAGATCTACATGTAGAGTTTTTGAGTCTTTGCAGCGATTTTACAACATTTTTGTGGTAATTTTTGTCTCTGATTTTGCATTTTCTTTGTTACGATTTTGCATCTTATGGTAGGTTTTCCTTCTTCTGGCAGAGATTTTGTCTCTTTTTGTGTATTTTGCATCTGCATTGTGGTGGTTTTTAGGTCTTCTGGGCTATTTTTTATTTTTCTATAGTGCTTTTGAATCTTTGGAGTGATATGATGTCTTTTTGTAGTGATATAGCATCTTTATGTGAGGACTTTGCATCTTATGTCAGATTTAGCTTCTTTTAGCAGAGATTTTGTGGATTTGAGCCTCTTTATGTGGCAGTTTTGTCTTTTTTGTAGTGATTTTGCATTTTCTTTGAGAGGATTTTGCATTTTATGTTAGATTGTCCTTCTTTTAGCAGAGATTTAATCTCCTTTTGTGAATTTTGCATCTTTATTGTGATGATTTTTATGTGTTTTTGTTGTGATGTTGCATCTTTTTTGCGGTGATTTTCAGCCTCTGTAGTGATTCTACACATTTTCGTGGTGATTTTAGGTCTTTCTGCGCTAATTTTTTTCTTTTCCTGTCGTGCTTTTGAATCTTTGGAGTGATATGACGTCTTTTTGTAGTGATTTTGCATTTTGACGTCATGACTTTGCATCTTATGTCAGGTTTTGCTTCTTTTAGCAGATATTTTGTGGATTTGAGCCTCTTTATGTGGTTGTTTTGTCTCTTTTTGTAGTGATTTTTACATTTTATGGAATGGATTTTGCTTCTTTTAGCAGAGATTTTGTGGATTTGGGCCTCTTTATGTGGTTGTTTTGTCTCTTTTTGTAGTGATTTTTACATTTTATGGAATGGATTTGCTTCTTTTAGCAGATATTTTGTGGATCTGAGCCTCTTTATGTGGCTGTTTTGTCTCTTTTGTAGCGATTGTGCATCTTATAGAATGGACTTTGCTTCTTTTAGCAGAGATTTCCTTTCCTTGAAGTAACTAGTAGTCCTAGAACCCAAACAGCTTAAAAACCAGTTTAGCAGGGAGTGTTCCGTCAGACTGAGTGTAAATCAACAGGCCTGGTTAGAGAGTGGATTCTCTGTATTTATGCTGACCTCTGATGTAAAACCTGCTCGCTGATACTGCGTTTGGTGAAACTAGCCTGGTCCAGCGCTGACCTTTGCCTGCTCTAATCCTCGCTGTGTTTCCCTCGGATTGCTTCCTGCAGGGGAAAGGGGTTAATCGTGGCGCTGGGGGCAGATTTGTGACTGACTGGATTAAGTGGGGCTCAGAGTGTTGGACACTCCACTAATCTCCTCGTTGCCTCCCTGCTGGCCGCCAGCGAGGCAACGAGCCGCCGCTTTATTCTCCCATTCATCCCACCGTGGGCTAGTGACTGATGGACGCACGCAGATTCTACTTTTTATTTATATTCAGGCTCCACATGAGGAGCTCCACTCCCTCAGAAACCCTGCTTTATGAGGCCACCGTGTTGATTCAACACTTTACAACAGTTCAGGAGTCAATGATTAGCAGGAACCTCCCGGTGTTGAACTTTAACGAGTCTCAGAGTTCTTCAGGTTCACTCTACAGACTGACTGTCCAATGGGAGCCCAGCAGGAGGTCAGGTGACTTCGTAGATTAACGTAGTTTATGATGGGAGGAGGTCGGGGTGGATGGACGGGTCAAAAACAACTAAAAGACAAGAGATGATTGTTGTTTCCTTTCAGTTTTCTGCTTCACTGTGATCAACATTAACCCTCCTGTTGTCTTCATTTACGGGCAACAAAAAATATTGTTTCTTTGTCTGAAAAAAATCCAAAAATTCAGCAAAAAAATTCCCCAAATTTCTGAAAATTTGCAAAACCTTCAGGAAGAAAATTCCAATAATTCCTTAAAAGTTTCTCTTGAAAGTTTTATTTTAAAAAAAAAAAATCCCTCAAATTTAGCAAGAAAATTCTTTTAAATATTTTCAAAAAATGAATAAAAATCTGCCAAAAAAAATCCTAAAAATATCTAAAGTGATTCCATATATATCAGTGAAACTTCTAATATTTTCTTTAAGAACATTCACATAAAAATTAACCATAATCCTGCAAAATTCGCTGGATTTTGGTTGATTTTTTTGTGAATGTTCTTAAGAAACATTTTCAGCATTTCTTTTTTTTCCACCATAAAATGTTCAAAGATTTCCCAGAAATGTTGAAAATGTGGACATCAGAAGTTTCACCGTGAAAATATATATTTTTCCCACATTTTCAAACTTTAAAATGGATCAGTTTGACCTGCAGGACGACATGAGGGTTGAATAAAGTATTGATCTGAGCTGGAGATCCACAGATTATTGCTTCGCTGTTTTGTCTCTTTTTGTGGTGGTGACTTTGAAGTGTTTTTGTGTTGATTTCGAGTCTTTTTGTGGATTTTACTTCTTGTTGTGGTGAGTTGTAGGTTTTTTTGTGGTAGTTTTGCATCTTTTCGTCAGGGTTTTGCATCTTATAGTAGATGTTCCTTCTTATAGCAGTGATTTTACTTCTTCTTGTGCGACTTTTCGGTCTTTATTTCGGGCTTTAGACTCTTTGCAGTGATTCTACGTCTTCTTGTGGTGTTGTCTTTTTGTAGTAATTTTCCATTTTTGTCTGAGGATTCTGCATCTTGTGTTAGATTTTGCTTCTTTTGGCAGACATTTTGTCAGTTTTTTTGGTGATTTTACAACATTTTTGTGGTGATTTTTAGATTTTTATGTGGTAGTTTTGCTTGTTTTTTGGGTGATTTTGCATTTTTTTGTAAGGACTTTGCATCTTATGGTAGATTTTATGTCTTGTAGCCAAAATTTTGTCTCTTCTTCTGGATTTTGCATCTTTTTTGGTGTGATTTTGAGTCTGTCTGTGGATTTTGTTTCTTTTTGTGATGATTTCTAGGTTTTTATGTCGTGCTTTTTAGCCTTTGCAGTGATTTTAAACACATTTTTGTCGTGAGTTTTAGGCTTTTTGTTGTAATTTTGCACCTTTTTCAGGTGATTTTGCAATTTTGTTGTGATGATTTTGCATCTTGTGGTAGATTTTCCTTCTCAGCAGAGATTTTGCCTCTTTTTGTGGTGATTTTGCATCTTTGCCTCGTGACAAAAACAATCTCGAGAACCCAGATTTACATTTCCAATCCTGTAGGTTTCCAATCTGCAGCTTTCTGTTTCATTGTTTTTATTCCTAGTTTGAAAACGTACGCTCGAATTACTCCGATATTCCATCTTTTTTTGATCGTAGGGAGAAACTGGGATGATTTTTCATGGAAGGAACCTGTAAATATTTATCTAAAAGTGAGTTTTAATGGTTTAAATCAGCAGCAGGACAGAAACTTCCTGCGTCTCTTAGTGTAAATGACGACAGTTTGTTTAAAACAGTTTGAAATCGTTGAGTTACTGGAGAGCAGAGCTGAGTTTAGCTGCTGCTCAACAACCTGTGAGAGTCCGGAGCGTAACGTTCAGGTTTCTGCTTCGTTAAGGGTTCGGTTTCCATGGCGATGGTTCAGAACAGGTTGTCCATCGAGGCTGTGTGATGGTGAAGACGTTCATAAAGCATCCCAGATCGTCTCACAGCGACTTCAGCACTCACTAGTCAGAGCTAAACACCAACAGTTAGCGATGGCTAGCAGCTGCCTCACTCATTTTTCTAACTGAATATTTCATTTCAGCTCATTTTATGGTTGAATTTTGAGTTTTCTGAGTGTATTTAGCAGCTATGAGGTCAAAATATATTTAAAAAAACTCTCCTTGCTAACAAACAGACGACACTTAAAGATGTTTCTTTCCATTTCCTGTGTTGCATGATGTGTAAATGTGATGTGTGCAACGTAACTTTATGACAACTTCTGTCTTAAATATGAACTTTTATTGCAAAAAAGGCCTAAATTCCTAAAAATGAAACTATTTTGATCCTTTCTTCTTGCTAATTACTTGCTTTTTAAACGTTCATACGTGCTTGTTGATGCTTTATTTGAGTTAGCCTCTGCTAGCGTAGCGATAGCTAGCCTATCCAGCTAGCCAGGCTGTTTAATCGTTAGCATCATTTGACGTGTTTTTGTGTTGACTTTGCAGTTTTACTTACATCCGCTTCTTGTTGTTGTAATTTTTCGGTCTTTTTATGTGGAGGTTTGGTGTTTTTATGAGAGGATTTTATGTCTGATCGTGCATTTGGCTTCTTTTGTGTTGATATTTAGCTCTTTGTGTAGGGATTGGGCATCTTTCTGTGTTGTATTTTTTGGCTTTTTGAGGTGATTTGTAGTTTTTATGTGAGGATTTTACATCTTGTGTTAGATTTTGTTTCTTTTAGAAGAGATTTTGTGGGTTTGGTTTCTTTCTGTTGTGATTTTGCATTTATTTTTAGGTCTTTTTTGTGGTGATGTTGCATCTTTTTGGGGGATTTTGCTTTTATGTTTGAGGATTTTGCATCTTATATTAGATTTTACTTCTTTTAGCAGGGATTTTGTGGATTTTTGATTTCGTTGTGATGAGTTTTAGGTCTTTATGTCGCGCTTTTTAGCCTTTGCAGGGATTTTACAACATTTTTTGGGTGACTTTTGGGTTTTTATGTCATAGTTTTGCTCCTTTTTGTAGTAATTTTGCAATTTCTTTGTGAAGACTTTGCATCTTGTGGTAGATTTTATGTCTTTTAGACAACATTTTGTCTCGTCTTCTGAATTTTGCATCTTTTTTTGGTGTGATTTTGAGTCTCTGTGGATTTTGTTTCTTTTTGTTCTGATATTTAGGTCTATATGTCGAGCTTTTCAGTCTTTGCAGTGATTTTACAACATTTTTTCAGTGACTTCTAGTTTTTTGTGGTGGTTTTGCATCTTTCTCTCCCACCGTCTCCTGTGTGAGTCATCTTACTGGACGTTTCATTCACTTAGATTAATTTCCTGCAGCTTTAACTTGAAGTCGTTACTCTAGAAGACGTCTGAAACCAGTTTGTGTCCCAGATCTGGACTCAGACACTCGGCCTGGTTGATTCCTCTGATGGGTTCTGGTGTGAGTCGGCGTGTTTTGGCTGCAGCTACGTGCTACGTGCTAACGGCCGCCGCTGTTTTCTGGGTGAAACTTAACACTTGAGCATGTGTCATCCCGTCAGGCAGATGGACCGACGGCTGCAAACAGCCGGAGAGGAGAGGAGGCGGTACGTCGGACCAACACCAGCAGCATTGTTCAGGAACGACGCCTCCTCAGTCTGAGACGGTAGAACACTGAAAAATCACCAAAAAACAAGACGCCTCCTCAGTCTGAGACAGTAGAACACTGAAAAATCACCAAAAAACAAGACGCCTCCTCAGTCTGAGACAGTAGAACACTGAAAAATCACCAAAAAACAAGACGCCTCCTCAGTCTGAGGTGGTAGAACACTGAAAAATCACCAAAAAACAAGACGCCTCCTCAGTCTGAGACAGTAGAACACTGAAAAATCACCAAAAAATACGACGCCTCCTCAGTCTGAGGTGGTAGAACACTGAAAAATCACCAACAATACGACGCCTCCTCAGTCTGAGGTGGTAGAACACTGAAAAATCACCAAAAAACAAGACGCCTCCTCAGTCTGAGACAGAACACTGAAAAATCACCAAAAAATACGACGCCTCCTCAGTCTGAGACGGTAGAACACTGAAAAATCACCAAAAAACAAGACGCCTCCTCAGTCTGAGACGGTAGAACACTGAAAAATCACCAAAAAACAAGACGCCTCCTCAGTCTGAGACGGTAGAACACTGAAAAATCACCAAAAAACAAGACGCCTCCTCAGTCTGAGGTGGTAGAACACGGAAAAATCACCAAAAAATACGACGCCTCCTCAGTCTGAGACAATAGAACACGGAAAAATCACCAAAAAATACGACTCCTCCTCAGTCTGAAAAATCATGGTAGTTTTGCATCGTTTGCATCTTGTACATTTTTATTGTTTTAGCAAAGATTGTCTCTTTTTGTGGATTTTGTATCTTTTTCCTGAGGATTTCTAGGTCTTTATGTTGGGGGTTTGAGTCTTTGTCGTCATTTTACAACATTTTTATGGTGACTTTTAGGTTTATTGTGGTACTTTTGCGTCTTTTCTCGGGATTTTGCAGTTTTTTTGTGAGGACTTTGCATCTTATGTTAGATTTTCCTTGTTTTATGTGGCGACTTTGTGTATATTTGTGTTCCTGACGTGTTGTGTGATGATTAATCTAGTTTCAGACATCCAGAAACCCTCTCTGCTCGGCCTAGATGTTGCCCCCAGCGCTGATGGAAGCTGTTTAAGACTTTTCTGTCCTTCAGCTCTTGTCTTTGCTCGTTAGCTCCATGTTGATGGGTGAAGTTGGACCAAATGAGGTCTGTGGAGAGTCGTATCCTGCAGCTCCTCTCTGCTGCCGGCAGGATTTTACTGCAGCCGGCGGCTACCATGAACACCTGAGCTCTCTGATGGCTTCACACCACAAACACCACAACGTCCACCTCACTTCTGCAGGTTTACTTCTTTTCTTCTGCTTCTGCGGCTTTTTGTCGGCAGTTAAAGTGTTTTGTGGAGCTCAGGTTTGGATCCCAGAAGACCGAAACGCTCAGACATTTGGGGGAAGCTGAAGGTTTTTTTTCTCTGTTGACATGAATTCAACCAAATAAAGTCGAGGTGGACTGAAATCACAGCGGATCTTGAAGCTTTACACGGAGGTTTAGTGTCTTTGTGTGAGGATTTTAGCATTTTTTGTTGAATTTCATGTCTTTTGTGTTGATGTTTGTCTCTTTTTGTGGATTTTGCGTCTTTATTTTAGTGATTTTTAGGTCTTTTTGTAGCGATTTTCGCATTTTTGTTTGAGAAGATGTCAGATTTTGCTTCCTGTAGCAGAGATTTTGTGTCTTTCTATGGTGATGTGTCTTTTTGTGGTGATTTTGCATCTTTATTGTGGTGATGTTTACGTCTTTTGCGTGATTTTGCGTTTTTGGATGAGGATAAGTCAGATTTTGTTTCCTTTAGCAGAGATTTTGTGAATTTTGAGCCTTTCTGTGGTGATTTTTGCTTCAGAATCAGAAATATTTTTTGCTTCATTTTGTATTTTGTGGTAGATTTCAGCAGAAATTTGGTCTCTTTTTGAGGATTTTACATCTACTTTTGGGGTGTTTTGCATCTTTTTGTTGTCATTTGACATTTTTCTGTTGATTTTGAACCTCTGTGGGTTTTTACTTCTTTTTGTGGTAATTTTCAGGTCTTTATTTGCTGCTTCTTAGTTTTTGCAGTGATCTTACAACATTTTTTTGGTGACTTTTAGGTTTTTTTGTGTGTGTTTTTGTGAGGATTTTAGCATTTTGTAATGAATCTGACATCTTTTTGTGTTGATATTTGTCTCTTTTTGTGGATTTTGCATCTACTTTTGGGGTGTTTTTGCATCTTTTTGTTGTCATTTGATGTCTTTTTATATCGATTTTGAGCTTCTTTGTGAATTTTACTTCTTTTTGTGGTGACTTTTCGGTCTTTATGTAATGATTTTGAGTCTTTATAGTGATTTTGCAACTTTTTGGGATGACTTATGCGTCTTTTTGTGTTAATTTTTCAGTCTTTATGTGGTGATTTTGCAACTTTTTGGGATGACTTATGCGTCTTTTTGTGTTAATTTTTCAGTCTTTATGTGGTGATTTTGAGTCTTTATAGTGATTTTGCAACTTTTTGGGATGACTTATGCGTCTTTTTGTGTTAATTTTTCGGTCTTTATGTGGTGATTTTGAGTCTTTGTAGTGATTTTGCATTTTTTTTGAAGGTTTTTCTGATATCAGGGGCTGAACAAACGTCTCACATCCTGATGCACTCTTTGACCTGTAAAATTAGATTTTAGTTGCTTTGAGTGGAGATTTGGTTTCATGCTATCAAGCAGAAAGACAAGGACACAGAGGTTCTGTATATTTATAACTGTGGCCTCAGGTCTGTGCTGATCATATGCATATAATAAAATCTGTTTTAAAGCTGCTTTTTGGTCATCAGTGAAGTCATCGGGGGACAAAGTCTCTTTTCAGGATCTGTTTTAGTGACGCAGGGAAACAACAAGGCCTTGTTTGTGCAGAAAATACATGAAAAACGTTTTTTTTTTCTCCTTTTTGAGCTCGATTCCAACATATCTGAACCTTAAATACGTCCCATAAAATAGAATTAGCTGATAGAAAGTAAATAAAGAGACGAGATAACAGAAATAAATGCTCATTTTCAGGGTTAATCTGTTATTTTTGATTTTCATTCGTGGTTGCACAGTTCTGGCCAAAAATATAGAAATAATCACCGTTATTTGCTGTGGTAGTTTTGCATCTTGTCGTGATTTTACATGTTTTTCATGAGGACTTTGCATCTTATGGTAGAATCTGCAGATTTTGAGTCTCTTTGTGGATTTTGCTTTTTTGGTGGTGATTTTTATGTCTTTATGTCGAGCTTTTAAGTCTCTGCAGTGATTTCTCAGTGACTTTTAGTTTTTTGTGTAGTTTTGCACCTTTTTGGAGTGATTCTGCATCTTTTTTGTGATTATTTTGAATCTTTGTAGGGATTTAGAGCCTCTTTAGGGATTGTGGGTTTTTTTGTGGTGACTTTTAGGTTTATGGATGGATGGATGGATGGATGGATGGATGGATGGATGGATGGATGGATGGATGGATGGATGGATGGATGGATGGATGGATGGATGATGAATGGATGGATGGATGGATGGATGGATGGATAGATAGGTAGGTGGATGGATGGATGGATGGATGGATGGATGGATGAATGAATAGGTAGATGGATGGATAGGTAGGTGGATGGATGGATGGATGGATGGATGAATGAATGGATGGATGGATGGATGAATAGGTAGATGATGGATGGATAGGTAGGTGGATGGATGGATGGATGGATGAATAGGTAGGTGATTGGATGGATGGATGGATGGATGGATGGATGGATGGATGGATGGATGGATGGATGAATGAATAATAGGTAGATGGATGGATAGGTAGGTGGATGGATGGATGAATGAATGGATGGATGGATGGATGGATGAATAGGTAGATGGATGATGGATAGGTAGGTGGATGGATGTATGTATGGATGGATGGATGAATAGGTATGTGGATGGATGGATGGATGGATGAATAGGTAGGTGGTTGGATGGATGGATAGGTGGATGGATGGATGGATATGTAGGTGGATGGATGGATGGATAGATGGATGGATAGGTAGATGGATGGATAGGTGGATGGATGGATGGATGGATGGATGGATGGACGATGGATGGATGGGTGGATGGATGGATAGGCAGATGGATGGATGGATGGATAGATGGATGGATGGATGGATGGATGGATGGATGGATGGATAGGTAGGTGGATAAATGGATGAATGGATGGATGGATAGGTGGATGGATGGATGGATGGATGGATGGATGGATGATCTATGGATGGATGGATAGGTGGATGGATGGATGAATAGATGGATGGATGGATGGATGGATGGATGAATGAATGGATGGATGGATGGATGATCTATGGATGGATGGATGGATGGATGGATGGATGATCTATGGATCGATGGATGGCTGATCAATGGATGGATGGATGATCTATGGATGGATGGATGGATGGATGATCTATGGATAGATGGATGGATGGATGAATGGATGGATGGATGGATGGATGATCTATGGATGGATGGATGGATGGATGGATGGATGGATGGATGGATGGATGGATGGATCCTTTAGTAATCCTTTGCAGGAAGTTTTAGTAACAGTAGTTTCAGAACAGACATAAAACCACACATTTCCTCAAATAGCTTCCATGCTAACGAAGTTCAATAAAACAATGAATAAATACTGAAAAGCATGAATCTTCTGGTAGATTTAACTTATTTCAGCAGAGATTTCTGTCTTTTTGTAGGGATTTTGAATTTTGTGGTGAATTTGATGTCTTTTTGTGTTGATATTGTCTCCTTTTGCATCTTTATTGTGGTGATTTTTAGGTCTTTTTGTAGTGACTTTGCATTTTTGTGTGAGGAGATGTCAGTTTTAGCTTCATAAACATGTTGAGTGAGGACGATTCTCTGATGCTTGATTTGCTTTTTTGCATTACGCTGTTTTTTTGTAAACTATTCCCAGTCCGGAGCTTCTGTGGCCTTAAATGTGTAATTTTGTGTTAAAAGCAGCAGACTTTTATTTCTTTCTTTATGTGTCTGGAAGCATCCAGTCAGTCTGAACCTTCACTGATGTGATTCATGGATCTGATCCAGAGACGATGTGTCATCGCTGTGATGGACACGTCCATGTACGTGCACTGAGACACACACACACACACACACACAGACACACACACACACACACAGACACACACACACACACACACACACACTCGTGCATTGTGCTTATCTAACATGAAGGTCAGTGTGTCTGGAGATGAATCTCGTCTTCTATTTTATTCTCCGTCTCTCTTCGTTTCTCTGGACCACACTGACAAGCAGCTGTTTTATTATTTAATTCATTAATGTATTCATTCATTCATTCATTTATTTAGTGATTATTCCAAACCACAACAAGAACCGGACGCTTTGTAGATTTTAGCAGGAATTTTGTCTCTTTTTGTAGTGATTTTGCAATTTTTTGTGAGGATTTTGGATCTTATGTTGGATTTTTCTTCTTTTAGCAGAGATTTTATCTCTCTGTGGATTTTGCATCTTTAGTGTGGTGATTTTTAGGTGTTTTTGTTGTAATTTTGTGATTTTTGTGTGAGGAAATGTCAGATTTTGCTTCATGTAGCAGAGATTTTGTGGATTGTGAGTCTTTTTGTAGTGATTTTGTACATTGTTTTGTGGGCACTTTGCATCTTATGGTAGATTTTTCTTGTTTCAGTAGAGATTTTGTCTCTTTGTGGTGATTTTTTGGTCTTTTTGTGGTGATGTTACATTTTCTTTTGAGGTGATTTTGAGCCTCTTTGTGGATTTTACTTCTTTTTCTGGTAATTATCAGGTCTTTATTTACTGCTTCTTAGTCTTTGCAGTGATTTTACAACATTTCTGTGGTGACTTTAGGGTCTTTTTTGGTAATTTTGTGTCTTTTTGTGGTAATTTTACAATGTTTTTTGAGGACTTTGAATGTTCTGGTAGATTTAACTTGTTTTAGCTGATGTTTTGTGTCTTTTTGTGAGGATTTTGCGTTTTATGGTGAATTTGACGTCTTTTTGTGTTGATATTTGTCTCTTTTGTGGCTTTTGCATCTTTATTGTGCTGATTTTTTGGTCTTTTTGTGGCGATGTTGCGTGTTTTTGTGGTAGTTCTGTGAGAACTTTGCGTCTCAGAATAGATTCAGCTTCTTTGAGCAGAGAACATGAAGGTCAGTGTGTGGAGATGAATCCTCGTCTTCTGTCTCTCACTAACAAGCAGCTGTTTTATTCTGATTATTCCAAACCACAACAGGAACCGGACGCTTCGTTTGTTCGTGTTGTGCTGATGCTGTGTAACTGAACCCGGCTGTCTGTGCTCCGGACACATTTTATTTATTTATTACTGGACTAAAGGCTGCTTTTACACCATTTGCACGTCCAGCTCTTTGTTTTGTGTCTCTTCCTGCTCATGAATTGTGTGTGAAACCAGCAATCATCTCCACGTTGATCGTTTTAACACACTTTGGATGCAATTTCCACGCCGTTTCTCGTGCTTTTTCTTTACAAAACACGTCAAAAATAGAGGTTTACGTCGACTTTATCTCCAGTGTTCAAGTATAGAAGATCTGAAATGTAAAGCAAAGTGAATTTTAAACTCAAAAAATGCAACAAAACAATACAAACAAGCTCCAAACATCATGTTGTAAGGTGAGATTTTAAAAAACACACACTGACCAACTGAGAAAATGGTTTCGTATGTAACATGTGACCATGAAATAAAGTGAAATGAAATAAAATAAATACTTGCAATGAAAAACAATGAAATGAAATGAAATTGAAAATAAAAGAAAATAATAAAAAGAAAAAAATACAATGAAAAAATAAATCAAATGAAATGAAAATAAATCAACTTGAATTAAATTAAATTAAATAAATTGAAAACAGTATACAGTGAGACTTAAACAAAAAGAAAGATAAAATGAAATCAAATAAAAATAAGTACAATGAAAATAAATGAAATAAAATACAATGAAATAAACATAAATTAAATAATATGAAAAAATAGGTTAAAACTAAGTAAAATAAAATTAAATAAATCAAATAAAAAAATCACATAAAATGAAAAAACAAGATAAAATAATATAAAATAACCTAAAAATAAATACATTCAATGAAAAAAATGCAATAAAATATAATGAAATAAAAATAATGCAATTAAAAATGATAATAATAAAATAAAATGCAATAAAACAACACAAAATTAAATAAGATAAAATAATAAACAACTTAAAATCAAACATCCATTATGACATACAGATTTATAGATAGACGAAGGGCAAAGTTAATAAACAAGAAAACAATAAAAAGAATAAAGGAGTAAACATTGAACAGACAGAAATAGTTGTTTCCAAACCACTAATTATAGACTGAAGGTGACTTTAACCTGATATTTTATACAATATTTTAGTAACATTTATTCATTTCATCCCCAGTTTTCCAGCATCGTTATTTGGAAGATGATTTCTTTCAGATTATTTTCCAGATCAGGTCAGAATCAGCTGATCGATTAGTCTGCTGCTCTGATTACCATCCGGACGATTTAGAGGAAAAACTTTATTCCTCCACCGTCTGGATGAAAACCTCCATCTTTCTTCATCCACCTTCCTCCAATTATACAATAAAATAAATAATAAATAAATACATACAACGAAAAAACATACATGAACAAAATGACATGAAATGAAAAAATAAGATTAAAATCAAATAAAACAAGAAAATAAAATGAAGTAACACAAAATTATATATAATAATGTAATCCTTCCTCCTCTTCCTCTTCATCAGATCGATTCTCTGCAGTGGGATCCAGTCTGTTAAACCTCCTCCTCCTCTTTAGCTGGTTTCTTCCTCCTCCTCTTCCTCTCCATCCTCCTCCTCCTCTTGCTCCTCCTCCTCTTCCTCTCCATCCTCCTCTTCCTCTTCCTCCTCTTCCTCTCCATCCTCCTCTTCCTCCTCCTCCTCTCCTCCTCCTCCTCTTCCTCTCCATCCTCCTCCTCCTCCTCTTCCTCCTCCTCTTCCTCTCCGTCCTCCTCCCCCTCTTCCTCCTCCTCCTCCTCCTCCTCCTGCTGCAGCTCGTCTCCCATCGATATCTTCTCCTCTGTGGTTCAGAGATGATCTTCTCCCCTCCAGCCCTCATCGATCTCCTCCTCCAGCCATGGATGGAAGCACTGAGGAGTGAGACTGAGGAGTGAGGCTGAGGAGTGAGACTGAGGAGTGAGACTGAGGAGTGAGACTGAGGAGTGAGCCTGAGGAGTGAGGCTGAGGAGTGAGACTGAGGAGTGAGGCTGAGGAGTGAGACTGAGGAGTGAGACTGAGGAGTGAGGCTGAGGAGTGAGACTGAGGAGTGAGGCTGAGGAGTGAGGCTGAGGAGTGAGACTGAGGAGTGAGACTGAGGAGTGAGGCTGAGGAGTGAGGCTGAGGAGTGAGACTGAGGAGTGAGACTGAGGAGTGAGCCTGAGAGTGAGGCTGAGGAGTGAGACTGAGGAGTGAGCCTGAGGAGTGAGGCTGAGGAGTGAGACTGAGGAGTGAGGCTGAGGAGTGAGACTGAGGAGTGAGACTGAGGAGTGAGGCTGAGGAGTGAGGCTGAGGAGTGAGACTGAGGAGTGAGACTGAGGAGTGAGACTGAGGAGTGAGACTGAGGAGTGAGCTGAGGAGTGAGACTGAGGAGTGAGGCTGAGGAGTGAGGCTGAGGAGTGAGACTGAGGAGTGAGACTGAGGAGTGAGGCTGAGGAGTGAGACTGAGGAGTGAGACTGAGGAGTGAGACTGAGGAGTGAGGCTGAGGAGTGAGGCTGAGGAGTGAGATGTAGCTGCCCGTCACGCTGCAGTAGAATTTTCTGCTCCTTCAGACTTGGTTTAAACCATAAACAGTCCATGGTTTAGACTCGTCCTCTTCATCCATCACTGGTCAGAGAAGAAGCAGATCTGACCTGCTTCTAGAATCACGTCTCATCCTGAACCACACACAGGAAGTAGTTTATGTTTTTACATCTTTATTAGATGGAGAGAAACGGGAAATCAGAGCAGCTAAATAACAAACAGCAGATCTGACTTTAGCTGCACTACATCAAATAAAATAAAAATAAAAACATACAATGAAATAAAATAAATAAAATGAAATGAAAAAATAAGATAAAATAAAATAGAATAAAGTGAAAAAGATTAAATAACATACAACAAAATTAAATAAAATTGAATGTAAAAATGTTTATGATAAAATAAAAATAAATACATTTGATGAAAAAATAAAATGAAATAAAATAATGAATAAAAAGGAGAAAGATTAAATAGTATACAACCAAAATTAAATCAAATGAAATGAAAAAATAAGATAAAATAATCTAGAATAAAGTGAAAAAAGATTAAATAATTTACAATAAAATTATATATGTACATATATATACATATATATATATATATATATATATATATATATATATATATATATATATATATATATATATATATATATATATATATATATATATATATAAATACACACACATATAAACACATTCAATATAAAAATAAAAGGAAAAAGATTAAATGATATACAACAAAATCAAATAAAATGAATATATATAATAAAATAAAAATAAATACAGTGAAAAAATTAAAATAAGATAAAATGTAAAAATAACAAACTGTCAAAAAATTTAAAAAGATGAAATAATATGAATAAAATGAAAAAAATAGAATAAAATTAAATTAAAATTAAATACATAAATTGAAAAAAAATTTTTTTTTTGCATCTGTCAGTGTCATTTCTGCATCTTTTAGTGTCATTTCTGCATCTTTTAGTGCCATTTCTGCATCTTTTCCTACTACTTTTGTCTCGTAGTGTCGCCCTGTCATTCTGCACCAAAGACTTTTCTTCATTCTCTCTCCTTCATGTTTTTCTGTTTCCACAGAGCTGCAGGACTTTAGATTGAAAAATGAACCACGGTGATGAAAAATGGGGCAGTAGATTTAAAAAACTCAAAAAGCAGCAAAAAGTTCAGAGGATTGAAATGGATGAGAAAAAAAAAGTATTCTGACTTTTCTGTGGCGTTTCTCCTGGTTTCTGTCTTTTATTCTTGGACAGTTTCACCTCTTAAAGTGGCTGAAATTCCTTCAGAACTGATTGAGGGAGAAACGCTAAACAAACAGCGCTGAAGCCGGCCTCGTTAGACGTTCCTGCTTCATTTGCACCTCTGACTTTCCAATAAAACCTCTCTTGGGGGGACGTAAATACACATGAAATGCTTCCGTATGACGAGATGCTGTCAATCTGCTGCTGAAAGCTGAACCTGCAGGAGGAAGATGATGGAAAACATGATGGTGGTGACCAGGAGTTGGTTTTTTCATCTATTTATGGAGTCAGAATTCCATCAAATCAACATCATTATAGTCGACGTCCAACCTGGATCAGTTTCCATGGAGACCAGCAAACATGACAAGCTGCTTCTCACTTCTGATGGTTTGCAGGACGGGGGAACATCTAAGAGAGCTGGAGGAGGGTGGAGCTGCCATGGGGGAGGATGGAGGGGGATGGAGGAGGATGGGGGAAGATGGAGGAGGATGGAGGAGGATGGAGGAGGATGGAGGAGGATGAGGGATGGAGGAGGATGGGGAGGATGGGGAGATGGAGGAGGATGGAGGGGATGGAGGAGGATGGAGGAGGATGGAGGAGGATGGAGAGGATGGAGGAGGATGGAAGAGGATGGAGGGGGATGGAGAGGATGGAGGGGATGGAGGAGGATGGAGGATAGAGGATGGAGGAGGATGGAGGAGGATGGAAGAGGATGAGGGGGATGGAGGGGATGGAGGGGGATGGAGGAGGATGGAGGGAGGATGGAGGAGGATGGAGGAGGATGAGGGGGATGGAGGAGGATGGAGGAGGATGGAGGAGGATGGAGGAGGATGGAGGAGGATGGAGGAGGATGGAGGAGGATGGGGGAGGATGGAGGAGGATGGAGGGAGGATGGAGGAGGATGGAGGAGGATGGAGGGGGATGGAGGAGGATGGAGGAGGATGGAGAGGATGGAGGGGGATGGAGGAGGATGGAGGAGGATGGAGGAGGATGGAGGAGGATGGAGGAGGATGGAGGGGGATGGAGGAGGATGGAGGGGGATGAGGAGGAGGATGAGGAGGATGGAGGAGGATGGAGGGGATGGAGGAGGAGGATGGAGGAGGATGGAGGAGGAGGAGGAGGAGGATGGGGGAGGATGGAGGGGGATGGAGGGGGATGGAGGGGGATGGGGAGGATGAGGAGGATGGAGGAGGATGGGGGAGGATGGAGGAGGATGGGGGAGGATGAGGAGGATGAGGAGGAGGAGGAGGATGGAGGGGATGGAGGAGGAGGATGGAGGAGGATGGAGGGGGAAGGAGGAGGATGGAGGAGGATGGAGGAGGATGGGGGAAGACGGGGGAGGATGGAGGAGGAGGATGGGGAGGATGGAGGAAGATGGAGGAGATAGAGGATGGAGGGGGATGGAGGAGGATGGAGGGTGATGGAGGAAGATGGAGGGGGATGGGGAGGATGGAGGAGGATGGGGGAGGATGGAGGAGGATGGAGGAAGATGGAGGAAGATGAAGGAAGATAGAGGATGGAGGAGGATGGAGGGTGATGGAGGAAGATGGAGGAAGATAGAGGATAGAGGAGGATGGAGGAGGATGAGGAGGAGGATGGAGGAGGATGGAGGAGGATGGAGGAGGATGGAGGAGGATAGGGGAGGATGGAGGAGGATAGGGGAGGATGGAGGAGGATGGAGGAAGATGGAGGAGGATGGGGGAGGATGGAGGAGGATGGGGGAGGATGGAGGAGGATGGAGGAGGATGGGGGGATGGAGGAGGAGGATGGAGGAGGATGGGGAGGATGGAGGAGGATGGGGGATGGAGGAGGCGGATGGAGGAGGATGGGGGAGGATGGGGGAGGATGGGGGAGGATGGAGGAGGATGGAGGAGGATGGAGGAGGATGGGGAGGATGGAGGAGGATGGGGGAGGATGGAGGAGGATGGAGGAGGATGGGGGGATGGAGGAGGAGGATGGAGGAGGATGGGGGAGGATGGAGGAGGATGGGGGGATGGAGGAGGAGGATGGAGGAGGATGGGGAGGATGGAGGAGGATGGGGGAGGATGGAGGAGGATGGGGAGGATGGGGGGATGGAGGAGGAGGATGGAGGAGGATGGGGGAGGATGGGGGAGGATGGAGGAGGATGGGGGAGGATGGGGGGATGGAGGAGGAGGATGGAGGAGGATGGGGGAGGATGGGGGACATGGCAGCAGGAGATGAGGATGGACCAGTGATGAGGGAAGACTGGGGGGAAGGGAGGCATAAAGGGAGATAAATGAGGAGGTGGGGGAGGTAGGCAGGTGGAAGGATGCCAGTCTGACAGGCGGAGAAGCTCCGGGGTCCAGATCTGCACCAAAACAAAGAGAACAAAGGAGGAGGAGCAGCAACCCCCAACCAGCCCACACAGACGTCCACTTTAATTGATTTTCTTAATGAAATTCATGTTGCGCTGCTCCGCTGGGGGAGAAACGGTGGTCAGGGTTGCATTCTGATGAAATGATGCTCAGAGTTGCACCTCAACGTGAGAAGAGCTGGAAATGTTCTTTCACCTTCAACAAAAACCTGGGAAGAGAGTTTTAGAAACTTTTACTTCCTGCAATGTCAATAGTATTCATTTGTTTCTGCTTTTTTAACATGACGCTGGTCCAAAATATGCCTCAGTTTGTCCAAAATGACTTGAAACTTGTTCAAAATGCTGCAGAAGTTGTCTAAAACGAAACTTGTGCACGGATGCAACGTTTATCTGACGGAGAACAAACACAGATTTGCATCGAGCCCAGAATATCTGGAGAAACATTGAGGGATTTAGGAGATGAGTCTGAGGTTTCTGTGACGTTCTTAGAGGTTCTAAACATCTGGAGGTTCAAAAGGTCTGGAGGTTCTAAACGTCTGGAGGTTCTAAACATCTGGAGGTTCTAAACATGTGGAGGTTCTAAACGTCTGGAGGTTCTAAATGTCTGAAGGTTCTAAACGTATGGAAGTTCTAAACATCTGGAGGTCCTAAAGGTCTGGAGGTTCTTAAACGTCTGGAGGTTCTAAAGGTCTGGAGGTTCTAAACGTCTGGAGGTTCTAAACATCTAGAGGTTCTAAAGGTCTGGATGTTCTAAACGTCAGGAGGTTCTAAAGGTCTAGAGGTTCTAAAGGTCTGGAGGTTCTAAAGGTCTGGAGGTTCTAAAGGTTTGGCAGTAAAGATGTTTGAGTTCGTCTTCAACAGAAAGCTGAGGATGTTTGAGATCCTGCTGGACAGAAGGAGGAGGAGGAGGAGGCCAGCAGGAGATGGTGACGTCTCCTTCCGTCCATCCGGCTGCTAACTCGATTAGCTTTAGCTCCAGATCCGGAAACATAAAGAAGCTCTGATCGATTCTGCTGCGTTCAAGGACACCGAGGAGATCTGTAAAACTCACACACAGCAGACATTTCCTCCTCCTGTCCCTCCTTCTGATTTCAGGTTTTATTTATCTCCTTTCCACATTCTGGCTCTTTTCCTTCATCCTCCTCCTCCTCCTCATTTATCCTGGTTCCTCCCTAACTCCTGATCCTGGACCTTCATCCTCCTCCTCCTCCTCCTCATGGAGCTCCTCATCTCTGATCTTCTCTGAGCCTCCTGGTTTGTTCTCTGATGAAAGTTTAAACGTTTTGCCGTCGTCTCACCTCGGCTCCGGTAAAAATAGACAATAGAGGAAAGGAGGAGGCTGTTAATTATTCATCCTGGCTGCACTTTACTGCTTCACATCTCCTCCATAATCTCCACCACAACCATCATCATCATCATCATCATCAGTCTAATGTTCTGTCAGTCTGATGTGGCTTCAACAAACTCGTGTAGGAGAAGAAAACCGCAGCCAAGTCTCCCTTTTGTTGCTTTTTTTTTAATAGAGAATCCAGTTTTGAAATCAGATTTTATTGTTGGTGCATCTTTTTAATTCTCTGAAAGCCTTAAAAAATGAGACAGAAACTGTAAAAACTGCTTCTGCAATGGAGGCTTTGAACATGGACCACTCTGAAAGTTGTCCAACGTGATACAAAAGTTGTCTAAAATTACTTGAAATGTGTAAAAAATGATGCAAAGGTTGTTTAAAATTACACAAAACATGTCTAAAATGATGCAAAACTCAATCAAAACAATGCAAAATTTGTCTAAATTGACATGAAACTTGTCCACAATGATGCATAATTTGTCCAAAATGACTGGAACGTTGTCAAATTATGCAAAATTGATCTAAAATTACTTGAAGCTTGTCCAAAATGACTTGAAATGTGTCCACAATGACGATGTGTAACTCATCGAAAATGACTTGAAATTTGGCCAAAATGATGCAAAATTTGTCCAAAATGTCTGGAAACTTGTCTAAAACAATGCCAAAGTTGTCTAAAATTACTCCACACGTCCAAAATGATGCAAATTGGTCTAGAAAGATGCAAAAGCTGTTGTCCCCAACCTCCCCTGGGATGCAGGAGAAGCTCTTCTGGAGGTAGGAGTTGAAAACCCCACAGACAGGAACCTCCACCAGACGTTCCCAGTTCACCCTCACTACAGGTTTGGGTTCACCAGGTCTGTCCAGCAGCCTTCTATCAGATCCAACTCTCCACCAGGTGGTGATCAGCTGACAGCTCTGCTCCTCTCTTCACCTGAGTGTCCGAGTGATACGACTATGAAGTCATCAACCTTTGTTCTAAGGTGTTCTGGTACCAGGAACACTTATTAGAACCTTCTGCTCCAACATGGTGTTATGGACAATCTATGACTAGAACAGAAGTCCAATAAATAAACACCACTACGGTTCAGATCAGGAAGTTCCTCCCAGTCACCCGTTGAAGTCCTCCAGGAGAACTATGGAGTCCCCAGGTGGTCCCCCTTCCAGGAACCACCCAGAGACTCCAAGAAGGCCGAACACTCTGAACTGTTGCTCGGTGCATAAGAACAGACAACAGACAGAGTTTTCCCCTCTGCTTTGGTGCTTTTGCATCATTGTGGACGTGTGTCAAATAATTCTAGACAACTTTTGCATTATTTTGGACCAATTCTGCATCATTTTGGCCAACTTTCAAGTCATTTTGGACAAATTTTGCATCGTTTTGGACGAGTTTTCCATCACTTTGGGCAAGTTTCAAGTCTTTTTGGACACATTTCAAGTCATTTTTGACACATTTCAAATCATTTTGGACACATTTTGCATCATTTTGTACAAATTTTGCATTATTTTGGATATATCATCTTTTTCTTTTAGCATATCGCACCCAGAAAATATTACACTACATTATGCCCACCGGACAGTAGGCAGGAACGGGCATCTGGGTGCAGTGCCCCCTGGTGGTGCAGAGTAGCTCTGGGGATGTGGAACGTCACCTCACTGAAAAGTAAAAGATGATATAATTATGGAAAATGCCATTAAACAGAAGACCAGAGTTAAAATGTGTATAAAATACATAATGATGAATAATCTGGTCATGATTGATGCTTTGATGATGGTGTGTATCTGTGGAGGACACACACACACACACAAACAGCTGGAAGACACACAGTATAACCCTTAACTTTGGTGAGAAGATTGATGCTTTTTAGAAAATGATATGTGGACTCAAAACATAATGGTGTAACCTAAAGGCAATATAACTTTTATAAGAGATACATTAGAAACATAACACATAAAGGTATGAGATGCATGAAATCTGTCACAAAATGACCAACAACAATATTAATATTTGACCTAGTAGGTGTTCAGGAGACTGAAGCAGATGTTTGGACATGTTCTCTGTAAAACATGTCCTAATGATAACCTGATGTCCTCTGTAGGGAGTGATGTAGGGATGAAATATGATAACCTGATGTCATGATCTGACCAGTAGATTTAGAAAAGTAGAATGGTGTCACACTCTTGTTATACACCCTGTAGTGGTGGAAAAATGAGCAACTGTCACAGCATAAAGATGAAGTCCAGCTCAGTATCTCTGTGTTTTGTTGGGGTTCTTAATCACCGCTAAGAACTACTCCTGGGTTTTTGTCAACAGTGAATCCTGCTGCCTTCTACTGGTGATTTTTTTTGAGGCTCTTTAAAGGAGGGGCCCCAAGTAAACTCAAAAATGGGACTTTTCATGACAGCTTTTTCTTTTCATATTTCAACTCACCAATAATCAGAGATAGTTTGAGCCACCTGTCTGATATTACAGATTTATAATTAATGTCAAGATGAGAAATAACTGTGAAGATTTCAGTTTTTTATCTTGAATAATTCCTGAGATATTGTCATTCAAACAGACTCAAATTTTAATGAGAGAAAAAAATGTGGTGAAAGTGAGTCAGCGAGGAATTAAAACAAATATGAATTTCAGAAAATTGCTCAAAAAATTACAAACAATAAGCAGCTTCATTGCACTTTGACATCATTTCCTTTTTCTTCTGCAGAGCTGCATTACTAAACTTGCTAACATGATTTTCTCTAAACATTAAAGGACTTTAGAACCAGAACTTTGCAGAATGTTTGAGCTATCAAGACATAAAAATTAGATATTAATTCTGCACCTAAAAGGCTGCTGTTCCATCATAAATTCCTTCAGAAACACAGATTCCTGCAGATTAAAGTGAGTTGTTGACGCCGATTGCAGCTCCGTCCGTCAGTTCGCCTCTATGCAGACGATGTTCTACTAATTACTGGAAGCATTCATGGATGGAAAAGTTCTTCTGAGAGCTTCACTGGAGCTGCAGCTGATTTATTAATCTGCTTTTTGTCTCCAGGATTCTTTTAATCAGCGATACAATAGAAGAAAACAATAATATTCTGTTTTTACATTATTGTTTAATAAAACATCAACAGAACGAAGCTTCAGTCGGGTTTCCTGCAGCACCGCAGTCAGCAGGATTCTACTGAAGATGTGAAAAACATAAAAACATCTCATGAGTTTATAATTTAATTTATCTAAAGGAGAAAAAACAGCTCTGTAGCTTTGTCAAACTGCAGCAAATACACTTATTGTAATTTTTCAGCCATTTCCTGTTATTTTACAGACCCTCCCAGTAAAATTGCAGGAAAAAAAGAATAAATTTTTAAATGAATTCATTTTTTAAAATATATTTTTATATATGCAGTTATAGAACTTTAGAGTCATCCTGCTCTTAATTTACGCTAAATTGCTTTAAAATTACATCATATCTTTACACTTATTGTACATTACAACAACATTAAAAAAAACCAACTAAAAATGTAAAATCTGGCACCAAAAAGGCATTAAATAACATTAAAAAATGGTGGAAACCAATAAAATGGTGGGATACTTGGACCAGTTTTAGTCATTTTAACCATTTTTAAATGTATTTATGACCAGTTTTAGTCATTTTGAACATTTTTAATTGATTTTTGACTAGTTTTAGTCATTTTGAACAGTCTCTGATTGATTTACAACCAGTTTAACAACCAATTTTTGATTTGTTTTAGAATAGTTTTCGTAATGTTGATCAAAGTTTGATTTATTTAACATCAATTTTACAATTTCAGGTTCATTTGTGACCAGTTTTAGTCATTTTGTACAATTTCTGTGGAGTTAAAACTAGTTTTATGATCAATTTATTTATTTGTTTTAAAGCAATTTCAGTTTTAGTAATTTTGAACGTTGCTTAACAATTTTTGATTCACTTTGGACCAGTTTTAGTCACTTTGAACAATTTCTGATTGATTTGCAACCAGTTTTACAACAGTTTTTGTAATTAATTTTGAAGCAGTTTTAGTCATTTTGATCAAATTTCATTGCATTTATGACATTCTTTGTTATTTTGGTCATTTTTAGCCATCTTGACCAATTCTGAGCATTTATGACCAGTTTTAATCATTTTTTTTTCGATTGATTTATAGCCAGTTTTATAACCAAATTTCGATTTATTTTGGACCAGTTTTCATCTTTATGAACAAATTTTATTTATTTGGGATCTATTTAAGTCATTTTTAAGACTTTTTGGAGTGACGTTGGACAAATTTGAGTCAACTGGGAAAGACAGCAGCTCATCTGTATATTTTCTAAACATCTACAGGTTCAGAATATTATTTTCAGGTTCTGCTAGAATCAGTTTTTACCCTTTAATGTCCATAAAACCACATTATTTTTCTCGTTCTGTACATTACTCCTCCTCTGTCTGAAACTAAACTTCTGGAACTAAATGCTGCTGAACTTCCAGTTTTCAGTGTTTATTCCTTTTTTCCTGAATCGATGTTAAAGCTTCAGAATGAAGAGAATCTGCTTCAGGTCTTTAACAGCCTCACAGAAAAGAAAGAAAGAAGAATTTCAGACGCTTTAATCAGAGACTGTAATTCACCGCAGCTCCAACAAAAGATCAGATGAGCCCTTGTTTTAATCTTCTCTTAATTCCTTTTCAATTCCTATCATCAGCGGCGTCGTTAACTCGTTTTCAATTAGCGCTAATCACCGCCGTGCTGCAGAGGAACCGAAACGCTGCAACGGATTATTATTACCAGCATTTATTTTTTCATTTTATCATGTTCACGCTGATTTTTTAATTATTATTTTACAAATATATTAGATTACATGATGACAATTAGTAAAATCCCAGAAAAATGAATACATAAATACATGTTTGCTATGAAAATTTAGGCCAAAACTGTCAATAATGTCAGAAATCAGAAATCCGTGTTTTTACAAATAATAATTTGTTCTTTTACAATGAATTAAATAAAAAATCTTGAGTTAAATAAACTAAAAATAGTAATTATTTTCCAGATATTTGCTCTTATTAAAAAATATTCATTTATTATATATTCATTACAATAAATTAATAAATATTTGTTTACTGTTTTACTGAATTTAAAATATTATCTATAAAATCACAAAACTGTCAAATTAAACATTAACTGTCTACATTTAGGCCAAAACTGTTAAATTACAGTTTTGTTTTGTTTTTTCTGTATTTAAATTTACATAACAACAAACAAACAAAACAAAATCAGACCAAAACTGTAAACCATGTCCACATCAGAAATCTGTGTAATTATTTGTTCTTTTACAGCATTCAACTGGCAAATTGCACTTTGCATTTACCCTAATTAAATCAATTTATTTAATCTAAATTGAAGATATTTATCATTTCACTCAGGTTAAACATGAACTAAAACTCATTCTGCGCCCGATTTAACCTGAAATAAACATAAAATAATGTTATTTCTGCAACCATAAAGTGTTGTGTTTTTTTTTTTACCAGTTTAATGAACCTCAGCTTGTTTAAAGATCCCAGATCAACAGTTTGATGTAGAAAACGTGCAGAAAATGACAGAAACAGTCGTTCTGACAGTTTATGGGATGTTCTTCTGCTCTGAAACGTCGTCTTCTGTCAGATCCCGAAACAAGAAGCGTAAATTCAGTCGCGTCAGAGAACAAACAGGAATTTTAAAGCAGGTTTGAAGATGGGAAACCTGCAAACTTCCTCCTGTGAGTGAATCCAGATCAGCTTCATGTGGCGCTGTAATGACGAAGGTCTCACAGCTCTGAGATCAGCAGCTCTGGGATCAGCAGCTCTGGGATCAGCAGCTCTGAGATCAGCAGCTCTGAGATCAGCAGCTCTGGGATCAGCAGCTGTGAGATCAGCAGCTCTGAGATCAGCAGCTCTGAGATCAGCAGCTCTGGGATCAGCAGCTCTGGGATCAGCAGCTCTGAGATCAGCAGCTCTGGGATCAGCAGCTCTGGGATCAGCAGCTCTGGGATCAGCAGCTCTGAGATCAGCAGCTCTGGGATCAGCAGCTCTGGGATCAGCAGCTCTGGGATCAGCAGCTCTGAGATCAGCAGCTCTGAGATCAGCAGCTGTGAGATCAGCAGCTCTGAGATCAGCAGCTCTGGGATCAGCAGCTCTGGGATCAGCAGCTCTGGGATCAGCAGCTCTGAGATCAGCAGCTGTGAGATCAGCAGCTCTGGGATCAGCAGCTGTGAGATCAGCAGCTCTGAGATCAGCAGCTCTGGGATCAGCAGCTCTGGGATCAGCAGCTCTGGGATCAGCAGCTCTGAGATCAGCAGCTCTGGGATCAGCAGCTGTGAGATCAGCAGCTCTGAGATCAGCAGCTCTGAGATCAGCAGCTCTGGGATCAGCAGCTCTGGGATCAGCAGCTCTGGGATCAGCAGCTGTGAGATCAGCAGCTCTGGGGTTCAGCAGCTGTGAGATCAGCAGCTGTGAGATCAGCAGCTCTGGGATCAGCAGCTCTGGGATCAGCAGCTCTGGGATCAGCAGCTGTGAGATCAGCAGCTCTGGGATCAGCAGCTCTGAGATCAGCAGCTCTGGGATCAGCAGCTCTGAGATCAGCAGCTCTGGGATCAGCAGCTGTGAGATCAGCAGCTCTGGGATCAGCAGCTCTGAGATCAGCAGCTCTGGGATCAGCAGCTGTGAGATCAGCAGCTCTGGGATCAGCTTGTGTGTTCATGCAGGAGGTTTAATCTGCTGTGACGAGTCGAGGAAACTCCTCTGCTGAGGCCTCAGAGAGCGACAGATATGGGTCAGCGCTGCCTCGTGGACTCAGAGGAGGAGATTCCAGCCGTCCTATATTTATATATTTATATATTTACTGGATGGAAACCACGGATTCTCCTGCAGTTTATTCCACAACGAGGATTTCTGCTCATATCAGCAGCAGTTTAGCCTCTAATTCAGCTCCAACACACGTTTGCATCCTCAGTGAAGCACCAGGAGGTAGAGTTAAAAAGAAACCTACAGTTTAAGGTGCAATCTGCATTAATAATCATTTATTAAACAGCTTCTTTATAGGAGCTCCCACAGCCTGAATCCACTCTGGATGTACAGGGAGTCCTTGATTTGAGTCGATTTTCACCATCAGTCGGAACTCTGACGTAAATGTGAACAAAGCGTTCTGTGCATCACCACATCGATCAGTTCTTCATAAAAGTCATCAATACCAATGACTTTCATGCGTGTATGAATCATTTTACAAGAAGATAACATAATATTGTAACGGACTGATGTTGTTGATGTTGAGGTTTCAATGTTCAGTTCCAGATTTACCTGATGTCAGTGAACGTGCCATGTTTAGTTAGTTATTTTCTGCAGTTTTCCCACCATTTCAACTGTTTTTCTGCCATTTTCTGTCATTTTCCCGCCATGTTTTGCTATTGCCCATTATTTTCTACTGTTTTCCCTTCCTTTTCTGTCATTTCTGGCGTTGGCTACAGTCCACAGTAGCCTGTGTGAAGGTTCAGTAAACCACCAGAGAATCAGATAAAGTCTCACTCATTCATCACAGAACAAAACAAGCAGAAAATGTCGGCCGGTTTGTTCAGGAGGTTTGTGTTTTTGTTCCTTCATGACTCTGTTTACGTGTTCAGGGAGCGTTACAGACATCCCAGCTCTCCTCAGACAGGTTTTTGTCGTGCTTCAATGTTTATAGTGCAACTAGAAGCTTCTCTGTGCACAACCACGTAGCTAGCTTTAGCATGTACCCGTCGCTTTCTGCTGTTTTCCCGCCATTTTCAACTGTTTTACTGCCAGTTTCTGCAGTTTGAAGGGCAAAAAGTTAGTGAATGTAGCACAATCCAAGGTGGCATATAACTGGAGAATGGAAACGAAGACGTCTTTTAGCGTGACGACGTATTCATCCACTCCACTCACCAACTAGTTCCATGTAACCAGTTCCAACGTTGTAAACCAATGACCTGCTTTATTTACATGTCAAGTGCAAAAAAACAAAACAGACAAAAACTGTAGATAACGTCCACATCAGAAAATCTGTATTTTTCTAATAGTAATTTGTTCATTTACCTTTTTTAGCTGTCAAATTGCATTATAAAAGTCGGATAAGTATTTATATTGAGGATTGAAAGATGATATATATATATATATATATTATATATATATATATATATATATATATATATATATATATATATATATATATATATATTTTCCCCTTTTAATATATTTTCCCTCTAAAAAAGTCAAAAAATAAAAACGTATAAATAATTACACACAACTATATTAATATAAATAAAAACACAAGATTAATTTAAAAATGTATAAAAATTTATTATTTTACAGTAAATTATTTAATTTTTTAAAATTATTTATTATTATTTAACTATTTAATTCCAAAGAAATCAGGCTAAAACTTTACATAATAAAAAATCTGTAGTTGAACAGCTATTTTTTTAATGTGTGCCCATAAATTAGAGTTTTTTTAAATTTAATTTAAAAACATACAAAAATAACATTATTTCACAGATATTTGCACATTTATTATATTCACAGATATTTTCACTAGTTTTTAATAGTCTCTAAATGCTACTGTAGTCCTCTATAATTTCTTTTCTGACAGTTTATGTATATTCTTATTTACTTATTACATATTTTTGTGTACATCAAAAGAAAAAATACAAAATAACCTATATATTTACATATCGACTGTCAAAACAAAGCAGACCAAAAGTGTACAAAATAAAAAAATAAAAAAATAACGTCCATATCAGAATTTGTATTTTTATAAATAATAATTTGTTGTTTTACAATGTTTAGCTGGAAAATTACACTATTTTACTCTATTTAAATCAACTAGAAATGAATATTTTGTGGATATTTGCTGAAATTTACAAGATAAATTTTTATATGAATGATTGAAATAATTACAAAAAATACAAATATATTTATATAAATATAAACACACGATTTCTTATTTAAAAATGTATTAAAATGTATTATTTTACAATTAATTATTTAATTATTTTATTATTAGTTTTTTTATTTTTAATCTGTGACCATAAAATTACATTTTTTACAGAATTTAAAAAGCATTATTTTGCAGATATCTACACATGTTGCATTTTTACAGTTTCTAAGTGCTGCAATAGTCCACTATATTTTTGTCTGCCAGATTTTCTATTCTCTTAATGATTTATTTCATGTTTTTGTGTCCATCCAGTCTGTAAAAGCTCGTTTCTTGTGTTCCATCAGCTGATTGGTTGGTGCTTTCTGCTCCTCACGCTTCGCCTTTCTGGAAACAAGCTTCTTCTTGTAAAGCTGGACGTGTTCAGGAGGACAGATTAGTTTTATCTCCTCCACCCTTCAGCACAAACCTCCTGACCTCTCAGACTCCTGCTGAACTTTGATCCTGCCGCTCTTGAACGCCACTTCAGCTTCTGCAGAAATCTGCTGCAGGAACGTTTTTAGCCGAACACACGACGACTGCAGGCAGAAATCAGAGCAGCGATCACGTCTGTGTCAGAAAATACTCATATCTGCATGTAAATGTGGCTTTCTGACACTTTATTACTGGTATTTCTTGTTGCAGAGCAGCGCTCCTTAGTTTTTTCCACGTCAGACGTGTTTCTGCTCAGAGGAAGCATGACATGAGTGCAACAAAAGCAGAAACCGTCGTTGGGTTTGTTCTGGAGGTTTCTGCTTTTGTTCCTTCATGACTGTTTACTTGTTCAGGAGGAGTTTCAGACATCGCAGCTCTGCTCAGACGCTCCAGAGGCGTGTTTTTATTGTACAGCGATGCTTTAACCGCGACTAGAAGCTTCTCTATGCACAACCACCTAGCTAGAGTCAGCGTTTTCACAGCTGTTTTTGCTGTTTTCCTGCAGTTTTCTGCAGTTTTCCCGCCATTTTCTCCAGTTTTCCTGCCGGGTTTCTGCAGTTTTCCCACCGTTTTATGTCGTTTTTCCACTGTTTTCCACAATTTTCCCACAACTTTCTGCAGTTTTTCCAGCGTTTTCTACTGTTTTCCCGCTGATTGCTGCAGTTTTCCTGCCATTTTCTGTCATTTTCCGCTGTTTTCTGCAGTTTTCCCGCCCTTTTTTACTGATTTCCCGCCTTTTTCTGTAATTTTTCTGCCATTTTCTACAGTTTTCCCGCCCTTTTCTACTGTTTTCCTGCCAGTTGCTGCAGTTTTCCCGCCATTTGTTGTCATTTTACATCAGTAAACTGTAGAGTCCATTGACAAGCAGACGTTCAGTATGTGAGGCAGTCTGGGAACAGTTATATTTATATTTTTGCATATATTTACAACAAAGTGCAAAATAAATCAAAATAAATGAATAAACATGATAAATAATTGTGTTTTAATTGTGATTGAATGATTGTGATCAGCTCTTTGGTTGTAATTGGGCAGTTTTAAGGTTTCATTTTGATGTTTTTCTGGTTCTGAAGCTGATTTTTGCTTCAGTTTATTGATAAAAGTTTGCTGTTTGTGTGTCTCCTGCAGAAATCTGTCGGTTTTATTTGTGCTGCAACATAAAACCTGGAAGTTCTTCGCTTCTGTCCTGCTGTTAGCTTCTAAAATTCTCCTTTTCGAGGCTCCAGAGAATCTCCTCCTTGTTTCTGGTCGACCTGCGGCTCTGTTTCATGAAAGATTTCTCTAAACTCTTGCACCTTTTTGGAGGCTTCAGTGTGAAACAGAAACTCGTTTCCCGCCGGGAATGTTGTGTTTTCATGTTGTTTTTGTTCTGAACAGAGGAAAAGTTCCTGTCGGCGTGATGTCGATCTCTGAGCTGCTTGTTGTGTTTGGTTTTCTTTCCCACCGTTTTTCTGTAATTTTTCCATTGTGTCTGTCAATTTCCTGCAGTTTTCCCTCCATTTCCTGTAATTTTTCCTCTATTTTCTGCTGTTTTCATGTTTGCTGTGATGTTAAAGTGGAGTTGTGGCTCCTCTGACACGACAATAAAGAGATTGAAGATGACTAAAAGCATCTGTAAACACACATGAGAATGTGGTGAATAAGAGTTCAGGTGGATTTACTGTAATGTTTAATCATGTTTAATAAATGACAGATAAATATAGTAAAGGTGCAGACATGCTGTGGATAAATCAAATAATAATCATTATTATTTAATGGTTACAGGGAGAGTAGGAAGCTTTCAGAAAACGCTGCTTCTCCATGTTTGGTTCCATCTTTAGAGAAGCTCTGCAGAACCAGAGGTTCATACGTCACAAAGAAAAAGTGTTTTTTGCACCAAACGGAGACTCTAAGGCAGTTTTTTGTGTGTGTTCAGGATGAGAGTTCACTGAGCAGCGAGGAGGAGGCAGAGATGAGCGAGCCCACATGGCTATCAGCTGATCTGGGAGCAGCGTCCGACCTGAGCCCAGCGAGCCGAGGAGAGAGGATGCACCACAGTCCGCCCAACGCCCACGTCAAGGAGGACGACGGTAAGAAACAGGCCGAAGTCGCTGCTGCTGCTGCTGCTGCTGCTGCTCTGGAGACGAAATTTCTGCTGCTGCCTGCAGGTCAAACGTTGGATTCCTGGCAGGTTCTGGTGGGAAGGTTTTGTTTTTACCATTTCAGTGAAATCTAAGAGGAGCTTGGTTTGGTTTCTTCTTTCTTTCTTTGGAGCTCGGTTTCTCTCCCGGCGTGTTTTGCTTTGTCCTTTGTGTCACGTTGGTTTTCCTTTAGCGTCATTTTTTATCGTAAACATCAAAAGTAGATGTGAGAAGTTTGCCTCCTAACTTGTGCTTAATGTTGGGAAAAGGTGCATTTTAAAAAACTCCAGACGAATGTTTTGTTTTTTAAAAGTGTTTAAAATGACACCATTTATCAGAGTCAAAAAGAATAAATACTGTAAAATAAGTCAGATTTTTAGCTTTCCAATGAATCTTGAACACATGATGTGTGTAGTAGAGTTTTGTCAGTAAAAATAACCAAATCTCATCGTAAAATGGTGATATTTAATTTTTTAAAAACTGCTTTATTCTACATGAAAAAATAAACTATTTCTACGAGCTGGATGCTGTAAAAAAGTTCAGAACTCTTGGATCCAACTGATAAACTATGACTGACTCAACGACGACCAACGGTCATGTGAAGAAAACTCAGTTTTCAGGTTGAACTGCAGGCAGTGTTTCCACAGAAACACACAAAACAAGATGCAAAAAAACACAAAAATGAGACATTAAATGCTAAGACACAAAATGATGAAAACTAGACATAAAATGACCAAAATGAGACACAAAACGAGAAACTAGACAAAAAAAATGAGAGAAAAGAGACGATAATGTACCTAAAATTTGTCCAAAATGATTTAAAAATTGTCCAAAATAACAAAAATGTCTAAAATCACTTAAAAACTCATCTGCAATGGCTCAAACTTTGTTCAAAATGATAAAAACTTCAATAAAATAAAGTCAGCATGGCTCAGAAACAGTGAACAGAGGAGCAAGTTGTTGGAGATACATTCAGCATGGTGAAACATCTTTCTACTGGTGATGAGCAGAGCAGAGAGGAAACATGGAAACAGCAAAATATTTATAGCACATGGAGACAAAACATCACAAAGCTACACAAAATGGCAAAAATGAGACACAGAATGAAGAAAAAACTAGACATAAAGTGACAAAAACGAGACATAAAATCACCAAAATGAGAGACAAAATGACAAAAATGTGACACAAAATGATAAAAATCTGATACCAAACGACAAAAACGAGACAAAAAATCACCAAAATTAGAGACAAAATGAGAAACAATGCAAAAAAAATGAGAGAAAAGAGACAATAATGTACCTAGAATTTGTCCAAAATGGCAAAAATGTGCCTAAAATCACTTGAAAACTTCCATAATTGTTCAAACTTTGTTCAAAATGATAAAAACATGGAGATAGAAACACATCTGCAGTAAGAGGAGAAAACAATTTTGAAAAATTGTGATTATGTTTTTGTAAAAGTTAAAAAAGAATATAATTGACGTGCAGTAAGTGTTTCCAGATGTTACTAATACTAGAAAATACTGTGGATATTTTACTGTTTATCTTTAAACTCGTCTCCGTGGAAACACTGCCTGCAGTTCATCCAATAAATGCCTCAGAATCTTTGTTGCTTGACTTTTGGTTGCAGCTGATTAATTTCTACTTTGTTAGTTGCACAAATGCCGGCAGAATTTTTAGTTTTTTGCAGAATCCAGATTGTGCTAATTGTTTATTTTTGACATTTTAAAATGAAATATGCAGCATAAAGTGATTTATATTAAATGTCACCATTTGTAGCTTAAATATTGACGTTTTTCTGCAGAATTAGTTGAATTTTTACCATCAGAAAGGCGAAAATCCAATAGTTCTTTGTGTTTTTATAGTTTCTGGGTGATAAATGGTGTAAATTTTGCATTTTTAAAAGCATTTTCATGCATCTTCAAGCCCGTTGTTGTGTTTTAAATTTGTTTGTGGTCACCTGGACGGATCTGCAGTAGTTTTATGGAGATATATTCAGTTTTGTCGATGAAATCAGCTTCTTTTAGGTGTTTTATCTGCTGCTTTTCTGTTGTTTCCAGGAACGTGTGGGGAAGCATTTGACGGTGACACAGACTTAGATTTAAGTTCTGCACATGTTGGTTTTCCTTTTGATTGTTTTTAGGGTTTTATAGGTGTGTTGTCCTGCTGGTTTCTGCAGACTTCCCGCCAGTTTCTGCTGTTTTCCCGCAATTTTCTGTAGCTTCTCAGACATTTTCTGCAGTTTTCCCAACATATTTTTGTAGCTTTCCCAACATTTTCTGTAATTTTTCCGCTGTTTTCAGAAATGAGCTTCTTTTAGGTGTTTTATCTGCTGCTTTTCTGTCGTTTCTGGCTCCACACTTGTTTCCAGGAACGTGGGGGGAAGCATTTGAAGGTGACACAGAGCTAGATTTAAGTTCTGCACATGTTGGTTTTCCATTTGATTGTTTGATCTTCGAGGAAACTTTGGGAATAAATAGTTTTTTATTGTGGAAAGATTTCCTCCTCCTTGCTCCTTCGTTAGGATTCTCCTTCCTTCCTTCCTTCCTTCCTTCCTTCCTTCCCTCCTTCCTTCCTTTCTTCCTTCCTTCCCTCCTTCCTTCCTTCCTTCCTTCCTTCCTTCCTTCCTTCCTTCCTTCCTTCCTTCCTTCCTTCCTTCCTTCCTTCCTTCCTTCCTTCCTTCCCTCCTTCCTTCCTTCCTTCCTTCCTTCCTTCCTTCCTTCCTTCCTTCCCTCCCTCCTTCCTTCCCTCCTTCCTTCCTTCCTTCCTTCCTTCCTTCCTTCCCTCCTTCCTTCCTTCCTTCCTTCCTTCCTTCCTTCCTTCCTTCCCTCCTTCCTTCCTTCCTTCCTTCCTTCCTTCCTTCCTTCCTTCCTTCCTTCCTTCCTTCCCTTCCCTCCTTCCTTCCTTCCCTCCTTCCTTCCTTCCTTCCTTCCTTCCTTCCTTCCTTCCTTCCTTCCTTCCCTCCTTCCTTCCTTTCCTTCCTTCCCTCCTTCCTTCCTTCCTTCCTTCCTTCCTTCCTTCCTTCCTTCCTTCCTTCCTTCCTTCCTTCCTTCCTTCCTTCCCTCCTTCCTTCCTTCCTTCCTTCCCTCCTTCCTTCCTTCCCTCCTTCCTTCCTTCCTTCCTTCCTTCCTTCCTTCCTTCCCTCCTTCCCTCCTTCCTTCCTTCCTTCCTTCCTTCCTTCCTTCCTTCCTTCCCTCCTTCCTTCCTTCCCTCCTTCCTTCCTTCCCTCCTTCCCTCCTTCCTTCCTTCCTTCCTTCCTTCCTTCCTTCCCTCCCTCCTTCCTTCCCTCCTTCCTTCCTTCCCTCCTTCCTTCCTTCCCTCCTTCCTTCCTTCCTTCCTTCCTTCCTTCCTTCCCTCCTTCCTTCCTTCCTTCCTTCCCTCCTTCCTTCCTTCCCTCCTTCCTTCCTTCCTTCCTTCCTTCCTTCCTTCCTTCCTTCCTTCCTTCCTTCCCTCCTTCCTTCCTTCCTTCCTTCCTTCCTTCCTTCCTTCCTTCCTTCCTTCCCTCCTTCCTTCCTTCCCTCCTTCCTTCCTTCCCTCCTTCCTTCCTTCCTTCCTTCCTTCCTTCCTTCCCTCCTTCCTTCCTTCCTTCCTTCCTTCCTTCCTTCCTTCCTTCCTTCCTTCCTTCCTTCCTTCCTTCGTGTTCGTCTCCAGCGCTCAGGGATCCTTTGTTTCCTTTAGAAGCTGCTCGTATTGTTTCTAAACGCTGTAATTAGCGGACGGTGCGTTCGCTGCCTGGATATCTGAGCGCTGAGTCGCTGATTTCTGGGCTTTGAGCTGCTGAAGCAGGATCTCTATCACTTCCTCTTTTTATCTCCTGCTGCAGGATGAATGAAAGAAACGATCCCCCTCAGGCTGAAATGTTCTTTTTCCTACCAAACACCTTTAGCTTTAACTTTAACCCTCTGGAAACTCACTGGCAGGTTTTAAAGGTGTGTTATTAACAGACATGAGTGTGAGTTTACAAAGCTAACGCACCATTTATTACTTATAAAATTTAATGCGACCTCTCAAACGTTTGTGTCAACTTCGCTGGACAGTTAGAAAATATGGAAAAACAGCTCTTTAAAGCAAAATAGGCCTTGAAGGAAACCTTGAAGTGCAGCTTCCTGTGGTGAGCTCAGATTCCTGCTGTCTGGAAATACAGAAACTTTTATTTTAGTATCCCTTATTAATCCCACGAGGGGAAATTCTGATTTTCGCATCTCTCCCCAATGGGGAGAGTGATGGGTCAGCTGTGGTACAGCGCCCCCTGGAGGAGGAAGAGTTAAGGACCTTCAAGGACCAACAGAGGCCACATCTGAACCTCTGACCTTCTGATCAGAACTCCAGAGACTTAACCACTGCGCCGCCACCAGAGTTCGATGTTTAGTCACATTTAAATGAAAGTTTAGTTTCAGCAGTAACACAAAAATATGTAAAAATTACACAAAACTTTGCAAAAATGGCACTAAATGTTGCAAAAATCATACTAAAAGATGCAAAAATGACTCAAAATGACACCAAGAGATGAAAAAATACCCCAAAAGATGAAAAATGATGCCAAATGTTGCAAAAATGACTTAAAACATTGCAGAAATGGCAAGAAATGATGCAAAAATGACACTAAAAGCCGCAAAATGACATTAAAAGATCCAAAAATGAAAGAAAAACTAGTATAAATTACCTTAAAAGATGCAAAAAGGACACTAAAATATGTACAAATTTGACACACAATGATAGAAAACAGAAGAATAAAATGACATAAACGATAAAAAAAATCTACAAAATGAAAGAAGGAAGATGTGAAAGTCCAAAGATGAGTTCTGTCTTCTTTCTTCTGTTTCCGTCGAGCTGCAGGACTTCAGATTTCAGCCGAATGTTGTGGAAATGAACGCATTAATCGCGTGTTTAATGAGCTGGTTCCTCGTTTACACGTTTAAACATCCAGTTTGACAGAAAACCTAATTGTTCTTAATGGAGACGATCAGCCGGAACGTTTCATGTGAAATTCTGCAGATTCCCTCCAGAATAATTCACACATTTCTGCTCAGCTGTGTCTCTGAAATAACACCAGAAGTGTTGTTATTATTCCGTTTATTATAACAGCTTTGATTTGAAGCACCTGCTTATTAATTTGACTTGTAACACACTGCAAAAAAATGATTTGATGAAATATTTTTGCACTGTCTGGCCAAAAAAAAACCAAACTTTCTCATTGAACTACATTCGCTGAAGAATTGTCTACATTTATTTATTTTGTATTTTTTTATTTGTGCATCTACTTGCATAGATGCTTTTTGTTTTGTTGTTTTTTTCTTCTTTTTTGGTTTTCTACAGTTTGCAAACAACGGAGTGCTGCAGAAATGACAAGGAATTATGCAAAAATGTCACTAAAAGATGCAAAAATTACACAAAAATGTGCAACATGACACTAAAAGATGCAGAAGTGATCCTCAAATTAACATAAATGACAATAAATGTTGCAAAAATGATGTAAAACGTTGCAGAAATGGCAAGAAATTATGCAAAAGTGACACAAAGATGCTAAAATTGCATTAACAAATCACAAAATGACATCAAAAGATACAAAAACGAAGAAGAAAGTTGCATAAATGACACTAAAATATGCAAAAATTAAATAAAACGTTGCAAAAATGACTTAAAACATTGCAGAAATGACATTTAAAGACACAAAAACTAAACAAAAACTCGCATAAAAGACACTAAAAGAAGAAAAAATGCAAGAAAAGATGCAAAAATAACACTAAAAGAACCAAAAATTACACAAACGATCCAAAAATTTGACAAAAATGTGCAAAATGACACTACAGGATGCCAAAATTGCACTAAAAACCACAAAATGACATTAAAAGAACCAAAAATTAAATACAAAGTTGTATAAATGACACTAAAAGTTGCAAAAATTACACAAAACGTTGCAATAATGACTTAAAGCATTTGCAGAAATGACATTTAAAGACACAAAAATGAAACAAAAAGTCACACAAATGACAGTAAAAGAAGAAAAATTACCCTAAAGTCTGCAAAAATGACCCTCAAAAAAACAAAAATGACACAAAAATATGCAAAAATTTGACAAAATGTTGCAAAAATGGCACTAAACGATACAAAGACAACAGAAAAAATATGCAAAAATAACAAAATATTGCAAAAATGACAAAGCATTGCAGAAATGACATTAAAAGATACAAAAGTGGAACAAAAAGTTGCAGAAATGACACTTAAAGAAGAAAAGATGGTCTAAAAGATGCAAAAATGACAAGAAATGGAAAAATGACAGAACGATACAAAAATGAAACGGAAAGTTACATATATGACACGAAAAGATGCAAAAATGACTTAAAGCATTGCAGAAAAGACATTTAAAGATGCAAAAATGAAACAAAAAGGTGCAAAGTGACACTTAAAGGTTAAAAAATGACAGTAAAATATGCCGAATTGCACCATTTATCAGTCAGAAACTATAAAAACAGGCAGCGGCGTGAGTTTGTGAAGCTAACTCATCATTTCTTGCAGCTTCCTGTGAAGTGCAGCTCAGATTCCTGCTGTCTGAACGTTCCATGGAATTAGAAGTTCTTCTCACACTGGAGTGAAAGTTTAATTTCAGCTCTGCTTTGTAATTATGGCTGCCACTCTGCTGCAGCTCTGGACGGACGTCACTCTCCGTTGCTATGAGACTTTCTGAGATGTTTCCAGCTTTTATCGGGGAGCTCAGCGGCTCTGACAGCCAGAGAGCTGCTGCTTCATGCGACTCCCACAGCTAATACCAGGTGGATGTTTTCCTCTCCGCCAAGCTGTCAGGGCGTTTAACGGGAGCAGGCGGCTCGCTGCTGCTCAGCAGATGGTCGGAATGAGTTTGAAGAGCTCCTGACCACCACCTCGCCTTTTCACTTAGCCATGACAGCCGAGGAGGAAAAGCTCTAATGCTGCCTTCAGACTGACAGATGGAAACCTGTGACCTGAGGAATTAAAAGTCTAGTCACATCTAAATGAAAGTTTAGTTTCAGCAGTGACACGAAAAGATGCAAAAATGCCAAGAAAAGATGCAAAATGACACGAAAAGATGCAAAAATGCCAAGAAAAGATGCAAAATGACACTAAAAGATGCAAAAATGCCAAGAAAAGATGCAAAATGACACTAAAAGATGCAAAAATGACACGAAAAGATGCAAAAATGCCAAGAAAAGATGCAAAATGACACTAAAAGATGCAAAAATGCCAAGAAAAGATGCAAAATGACACTAAAAGATGCAAAAATGACACGAAAAGATGCAAAAATGCCAAGAAAAGATGCAAAATGACACTAAAAGATGCAAAAATGACACGAAAAGATGCAAAAATGCCAAGAAAAGATGCAAAATGACACTAAAAGATGCAAAAATGACACGAAAAGATGCAAAAATGATACTAAAAGATCCAAAAATGCCAAGAAAAGATGCAGAAATGTTGTAAAATATGCAAAAATGCCACAAAAATATTCAAAAACGTTACTAAAAGATGCAAAAATGCCACAAAAAGTTTATAAAATGTCTCTGAAAGATACAAAAATGTCACGAAATCTTCAAAAAATATTGTAAAAGATGCAAAAATGTCTAAAAGATGCAAAAATGACACTAAAAGATGCAAAATGACACTAAAAGATGCAAAAATGCCAAGAAAAGATGCAAAATGACACTAAAAGATGCAAAAATGACACGAAAAGATGCAAAAATGCCAAGAAAAGATGCAAAATGACACTAAAAGATGCAAAAATGCCAAGAAAAGATGCAAAATGACACTAAAAGATGCAAAAATGACACGAAAAGATGCAAAAATGCCAAGAAAAGATGCAAAATGACACTAAAAGATGCAAAAATGACACGAAAAGATGCAAAAATGCCAAGAAAAGATGCAAAATGACACTAAAAGATGCAAAAATGACACGAAAAGATGCAAAAATGATACTAAAAGATCCAAAAATGCCAAGAAAAGATGCAGAAATGTTGTAAAATATGCAAAAATGCCACAAAAATATTCAAAAACGTTACTAAAAGATGCAAAAATGCCACAAAAAGTTTATAAAATGTCTCTGAAAGATACAAAAATGTCACGAAATCTTCAAAAAATATTGTAAAAGATGCAAAAATGTCTCTAAAAGATGCAAAAATGACACTAAAAGATGCAGAAATGTCACTGAAAGATACAAAAATGCTACTAAAAGATGCAAAAATGCCACAAAAACATTAAAAATATTGATAAAAGATGCAAAACTACCACAAAAAGATACAAAAATGACACTGAAAGACGCAAAAATGCCAAAAAAGATGCAAAATGACACTAAAAAAGATTCAAAAATGCCACAAAAAGATGCAAAAATGCCACAAAAACATTAAAAATATTCATAAAAGATGCAAAAATACCACAAAAAGATACAAAAATGACACTGAGAGTTGCAAAAATTTCACAAAAAGATGCAAAAATGACACAGAAAGATGCCAAAATTACCTGAACAGATGCAGAAATGACATTAAACGAAGACAAATTCACTAAAAGAAACAAAATGACACAAGATTCAAAAAATGACACTAAAAGATGCAAAAATGTTACTAAAAGATGCAAAAATAAACACAAAAAGATGCAAAAATGTCACTAAAAGATGCAAAAATGACAAGAAAATGCAAATATGACATTGTCAGACACAAAAATCCCACAAAAACATGCAAAAATGCACAAAATGTTGCAAAAACTCCTTAAAACATTGCAGAAATGGCAAGAAATGATCCTAAACTAGCACTAAAAAAGAAAAGATGACAAATAGATGCGTAAATGCTGCTCAGCAGAGGGTCTGAATGAGTTCTCAGAGCTCCTGACCACCACCTCCTTTCTGCTTTGCCTCTGCACTTAACAGTGACAGCAGAGCAGGAAAAGCTCTAATGCTGCTAGCCTTCAGACTGACGGATGGAAACCTGTGGCTGCAGCAGAGTGAACCAATCCAGGAAGAAATTAGCTGAAAGCTACAGAAAACGGGCTTCAAGTGTTTGACTTTACAGTAAAAGCTGGAATCAGAAATGAGTCGAGGTGGAAAAGAGTCGCTTTAGACACATGCAGCTGTTCAACCCTCTGAACTCCACAGCGTTTCCCTCTTGTTGGTCCGTTTTCACTCATGCATTTGATGTGTTTAGTAGCAGGAACGTAGAGGAGAGACGTAGATAACAGCTGAGAAGGTTTAATCCCTAAAATCACTGAATAATCAGGACAAATAACCAGGATTTTAGTGGTAAACTAAATGTTGCAAAAAGACTTAAAACGCTGCAGAAATGACAGGAAATTATGCAAAAATCACACTAAAAGATGCAAGAAATACTTAAAACTTTGCAGAAATGGCAAGCAGTAATGCAAAAATGACATGGAAAGACGCCAGAAAGACATAAAAAATTGTATAAATTACCCTAAAAGATGCAAAAATGACATGAAAGGAAGAAAAAAATACCTTAAAAGAAGCAAAATGAGACTGAAAGATGCCAAAAATTACACTAAAAGATGGAGAAATGATACAAGACACAAAAACAGCATTAAAAGGCACAAAATTACACTAAAAGATGCAAAAATGAAATAAAAAGTTGTAGAAATGATACTAAAAGAAGCTAAAATGTCACTAAAAGATGTAGAAGGAGTCATTTAATGATCCTCTGGAGCCTCTGATGGACTCTTTCTCTGGAAGATGAGATGATTTCTACACTTTCTAACTGGAAGCTACGACATGCAGCCTCTCAGAGACTCTCTGAGCTACAGGAGTCTAGAAACGGTCGGACGGAGGAAGCGGTCGGATGGACGAAGCGATCGGACGGAGGATCCGGAAACGGTCGGACGGAGGATCCGGAAACGATCGGACGGAGGAAGCAGAAATGGTTGGACGGAGGATCTGGAAGCGATTGGACGGAGGAAGCGATCGGACGGAGGATCCGGAAGCGATTGGACGGAGGAAACGGTCGGACGGAGGAAACGGTCGGACGGAGGAAGCAGAAACGGTCGGATGGAGGAAGCGGAAACGATCGGACGGAGGAAGCAGAAACGGTTGGACGGAGGATCTGGAAGCAGTCGGATGGAAGATCCGGAAACGATCGGACGGAGGAAACGGTCGGATGGAGGATCTGGAAACGATCGGACGGAGGAAACGGAAGCGATCGGATGGAGGAAGCAGAAATGGTCAGACGGAGGATCCGGAAGCGATTGGACGGAGGATCCGGAAACGGTCGAATGGAGGATCCGGAAACGGTCGGACGGAGGACCCGGAAACGATCGGACGGAGGATCCGGAAATGGTCGGACGGAGGATCCGGAAACGGTCGGATGGAGGATCCGGAAACGGTCGGACGGAGGACCCGGAAACGATCGGACGGAGGATCCGGAAACGATCGGATGGAGGATCCGGAAACGGTCGGACAGAGGAATCGATCGGACGGAGGATCCGGAAGCGATCGGACGGAAGATCCGGAAGCGATCGGACAGAGGATCCGGAAGCGGTCAGACGGAAGATCCGGAAGCGATCGGACAGAGGATGCGGAAGCGGTCGGACGGAGGATCCAGAAGCGGTCAGACGGAGGATCCGGAAGCGATCAGACGGAAGATCCGGAAGCGATCGGACAGAGGATGCGGAAGCGGTCGGACGGAGGATCCAGAAGTGGTCAGACGGAGGATCCGGAAGCGATCGGACGGAAGATCCGGAAGCGATCGGACAGAGGATGCGGAAACGGTCGGACGGAGGATCCGGAAGCGATCGGATGGAAGATCCGGAAGCGATCGGACAGAGGATGCGGAAACGGTCGGACGGAGGATCCGGAAGCGATCGGATGGAAGATCCGGAAGCGATCGGACAGAGGATCCGGAAGCGGTCAGACGGAGGATCCGGAAGCGATCGGACGGAGGAAACGGTCGGACGGAGGATCCGGAAGCGGTCGGACGGAGGATCCGGACAGCGGCTGAAGGACACTGTGCCTCCTGTCAGGTTGATCCTGGAGCTGAACTGATCCACGTTGACAGATCAGAGTCAAGGTCGACCTGAACGCTGCTCCAGTTCACAGCAGAAACCAACATGTTCTCCTGCTGGAGCTGTTTGGTGTCTGATGGGATTTTAGCAAAACGCTGGTCATGATCTGCAGTTATTAACATTTAGATTAAAGGAAACAAGAAGCACGATCAGATCAATGAATCCTAACAGCAGAACATCAGCTGTAAACGTCCATAAATCCAGTGTTCAGAGCCTCTAACTGCTGGATCAACCCTCGCGTCGTCCTGCAGGTCAGACTGACTGCAAAGTTTTATACATTTGGGGAATATTTTCCTGAGTTTTTGGATTTTTTTCAGACAAGGAAACAGTATTTTTTGGTGCCTGTAAATGAAGACAACAGGAGGATTAATCCAAATTACTGTAGCATCAGTGGCTTTGACTTTTTTTTTTTTTTAACATTTTTTGGCTCTCAGTAATTTTAGTCATTTTTGCATCTTTTAGTGTCGTTCTTGCATCTTCCATCTTGTCATTTCTGCAATGTTTTACGTTACTTTTGCACCATTTGATGGCATATTTCACTGTGTATCCTAGTATTCTATGTCATCTTATTACTGAACATCCAGCTGCTGCAGCTGAACTTCCCTCCAAGGATTAATGAAGTCATCTGAGTCTAAAGATGATCTCCAGAGATGTGCATCAGAGAGGACGCTGAAGGGGAACCTCTGGATCCTCAGAGGGTGAGGGAGGGTAAACAGAGGTGACATCATGCAGGAAGCAGGCAGGAAGCATGGAAGCAAAATGGCAGGGAGACGGCCCATCCAATATATCGATCTGATTTCATCCTGAGCTCCACATCGTCTGGAACCAAAGATGTTCCTGGAATAATTCCCTCAGACACATCTGTCTTCATCCTGTAGATCTCAGCGTCCTCCACATCTCTGGAGATCATCTTTAGACGACTTTATTCATCCGTGGAGGGAAATTCAGTTACAGCAGCTGGATGTTCAGTAAACAATAAGACAACGCAGAATATTACAGTACAAAGAGAAGGTAGAATGAAATGAGGAAATAACTAAGCTGTGCAAAAATGGCAATAAGTGTTTCAGAAATGACAAAAAATGATGCAAAGATGCAAAAGTGATGCTGCAAGAAGCATTAATGACATGGAAAGATACAAAGATGACACTAAATGTTGCAAGAAGTATGTAAATCAGTGCAGAAATGACATGGAAAGTTGCAAATCTGACACTAAAATATGCAAAAATGACACTAATTGCTGCAAAAATTATGTAAAACATGACAAATGACAAGATTTTTGTTTTTAAAAATGACACAAAAAGATGTAAAAGTGACACTAAAGGATGCAGAATTACAGAAAAAGATGCAAAAATTACACAATAAGACACAGATGATGCAGAAATTACAAGAAATTATGCAAAAATGACACGTAAACATTCAAATATGATGTAAAACATTGTGTAAGATAAACTAAAATCAAGTGAAATAAGATGTAAAACATAGAAAATATGAGTGACAGTGTTTATTTATTTATTTATTTATTGTATTTCTGAATGTTTCGATGACATCAGAAGGTTGAGTTCATAAAGAACGACGTCTAGAATGTAAAAGGCTTTAATGAGCATTAAAAGTGATTCTTAGGGAGGAATCTTCACATAAATTCATCATTTTCTTCATTAATTTCTCCTCCTCCTTCGTTATCTGGATCATTTTTATTCTGCAGAAACCTGAGGCAGATCTACGGGACGTGATCAGCATGAAGCTGATCCACAATAAGAGGAATAAATGTTTCATGTTCTGATCCTCCATCAGGACAGAAGCTGCTTTATGATGATCAGCGTCTCATTTAACTCTTCCTGGTTGGACTGGAGGAAAACAGCTCCGTTTATTCTGTTCTTATTAAACAGGTGGAGCCTCTTCCTGTTTAATCCTTTAATTATGGAGGTTTAGCAGCAACGGGCACCATGACAGAGACTCCTGTGGAGGTTAATGACCTCCAACTAAAGCCAAATGTTCAGGACAAACCAAACTGTTTATAAGTAGTTTGGATAGTGGTGCTTTTTGGCGTTTCTGTGACAAAAATGATACGAAAAGAAGCATAAATGACACGGAAAGATGCAAAAATGATGTAAAACATTGCAGAAATGACGAAAGTGATGCAAAAATAACATCAAAAGATATAAAAATGTCACTAAAAGTTACAAAAAATGACACTAAAAGGTGCAAAATGACACTAAAAGGTGCAAAAAATTGTATTTAAAGTTACAAATCTGACACAAAATGTTGCAAAAAATTACACAAAAAGATGCAAAATGACACTAAAAGATACAAAAAAATACACTAAAAGGTGCAAAATGACACTAAAAGATGCAAAAATGACACAAAAAGATGCAAAAAATGGCACTAAATGATGCAAAAATTACACAAAAAGATGCAAAAAAATGGCACTAAAAGATGCAAAAATTATACATACAGTAGAAATGATGTAAAACATTGCAGAAATGACAAAAATGATGCAATAATGACATAAAAAGATACAAATCTGACACAAAGTGGTGCAAAAAAATACACAAAAAGATGCAAAATGACCGTAAAAGGTACAAAATGAAACTATAAGGTGCAAAAAGATGCAAAAATGACTCAAAAAGATGCAGATATTTGCTGTTAATATTAAGAAAAAAAAGGAAAAATATTTTAAAAAATTTTACTGTCAATTTACAGATTTTCTCTGTTTTAGTAAATTACAGAAAATATATTTATCTATTTATTTATTTATTGATCCATCACTGGGAAAATTTATCATCATCATTTATATCATTTTACAGGTATTTGCATTTATTTTGTTTCTATTTATTTTATTTTATTTATTTATTTATTTATTTTACATTTTTTCACGTGTCTTTTCTGGCTCCTTTGTTTATTTTACAATTTCAGTTTTACAATTTTCGCATTTTCTTTTGCTTATTTTCCCTTTTTTTTGCAGTTCATAACAAACCTCAGAGTTCAGTCTGACTTACGTTGAGTAAATAATAAATATTATTATTATTCTTGTTGTGAGTTAGCGCTGAAGCTAACGGATGCTAGCGGCTCGGTCCTCTTCCTGTAAACGTTTGCATCACTTCCTGCGCCTCGAGGAGGTCCAGGTCTGGTTATTCAACACATTAGTTCCTCTGCATCCATGAGGAGGATCATGTGATGAACACGGCTCCTCCCCCTCCCTCTACATGTATGAACATACGCACATACATGTAGAGAGCTGCAGGGCCACAGGCTGTGGAAGTAGGACAGGAAGTCAGCCCCAGCATCACTCTGATCCCTCCTCCCCATCCTCCCTCCTCCCCATCCTCCCTCCTCCCTCCTCCCTCCTCCTCCTCCTCCCTCCTCCCTCCCTCCCCCCTCCTCCCCCGTCCTTCCCCAGCAGGGATGCAGAGGGTGTTGATGGAGGTCAGGCTCACATGTAGAATACTGGAGGAATATCTTGTTGCATCTTTTAGTGTCAGTTTTGCATCTTTTTGTGTCATTTTTGCATCTTTTAGTGTCAGTTTTGCATCTTTTAGTTCCATTTTGCATCTTTTAGTTCCATTTTGCATCTTTTAGTGTCAGTTTTGCATCTTTTAGTGTCAGTTTTGCATCTTTTAGTGTCAGTTTTGCATCTTTTAGTTCCATTTTGCATCTTTTAGTGTCATTTTTGCATCTTTTAGTGTCAGTTTTGCATCTTTTTGTGTCATTTTTGTATCTTTTAGTGTCAGTTTTGCATCTTTTGTGTCGTTTCTGCATCTTTGCGTCTTGCATGTTTCTCATGCGGCTGCAGAGATGTAAATTGTACATCAGTGTGTGTCTGTGTGTGATGCAGGGTGGAAGTATCTGCTCAGTTCTGACCAAACGTGCAGTGAATATGAAAGCATGGTCTGCTGCAGGTGGCGCCTCCTGTTGACATGTTTGTGTCGTCTGCAGCCCTCAGGTTTGTTTGTGCTCAGAGGCCTTAATGGACTTTTTGCAGCAGCAGTTGCAATTATCTCTGGAAGCAACAAGTTCAGGTCCCTCAGCAGCTTTCTGGGAAACGTAGACGTGGCTGTTATCCACACAGCAGACTAATGGAAGATTAGCTGAATATCCACATTTAGAATGATTCAGCAGATCATACAGAAGCATCATCTGGAGTTTGGTCTGAAATAGAATTATTCTGTCTCAATTCCTCACGTTCTCTCAGCTCCACTGTCTCTGAAAGGGCGTAAAATATGAATATCTATAAAGATCTTTGTTCATTCTCAGCTTCATATGTCAAAAACATTACAAGACTCAGGGTTTTTAATTTAAATTGGTCTGTTTGAACAGTGTCATTTTTGCATCTTTTTCTGTGACTTTTGCAACTTTTTGTGTCAGTTTTACATCTTTTAATGTCATTTTTTTTGCCTTTTTGTGTCATTTTTGCATCTTTTTGTCATTTTTGCTTCTTTTTCTGTGACTTTTGCACCTTTTAGTGTTATTTTTGCATCATTTCTATCAATAGCTTGACATTTTTAGAGCATAAAATAGAAATATTTGTAAATATATTTGTGAAATTTCAGCTTCATATGTCAGAAACTTTGAGATAATGTCTTTTTAAAAATCTCAAAATCTCAGCTACTGGTAAAGATAAGATACAAAACCTGAAATTTTCTATCTTTTCTCATTTAATTTATATTTTTGCAACATTATTTTTTAAAAAAGATTTGTAAATCCACAAAAAATCTAGTGGTTTTCCAGGTATTTGCTGTTAATTGGAATATAAATTACTTCTGCAGTTTCTTGTGGTAAATAGTGCAACTTTTGAGACATATTTATTTAAAAGACAACATGCATCTCAACCACTGTTCTGAGGGTGAAATGGTTGTTAGTATTAAACATGTTTGTGCATTTTTTTAATGTGTTTTTTGGTTTCTTTTCCACTTATTACCTGTAACTTCTTCTACTATCAGTAAAGAGAAAATGGAGCCGAGAAAACTTGGTTAGAAAAACAAATGAGTCCAGATTTTGGCAGAAAATTAATGCAATTTATTGGGTGCAAAATACAAGAAAATCCCAGAATTTTTATCACATGACTGCTGGTCGCAACTGAGTCACTGAGATCTTCTGAGATGCACCAAGCAGCACAGAATTTTTAGTTTTTTACAGAATTTACATAATGCAAAGTATTTATTTTTGACAGATATTTAAACTTAAATTTGGATGGAACGGCACATTCAAGGCCTGTAGGAAAGCTGAAAATCTGACTGTTTAGTGCAACTTTTTAGATATTTTTTTTTACAAAAACAACATGCATTTTAACCACCGTTCTGAGGGGGAAATCACACGTAGCATTACATGTATTTTTGTTTGTTTTCCACTTATTACTTGTAACTTCTTCTATTATCAGTAAAGAGAAAATGGAGCAAAGAGATGAAGTTAGAAAAACGAAATGAGTCCAGAGTTTTGCAGAAAGTTTATGTGATTTATTACATGTAAAATTCAAGAAAATGGCTAAAAAACAGGAGATGTTGTTCATGTGAACTTTCATATTTGTAGATATTTGGTGCATCACATTTTGAGCTGAAGATGAAACTTGGTTTGTCGTTTTCCTTTTATTTTTTTCTCCCTCCACCCGTTTCCTGGAGGGTTCAAGGTGCCTGTTTGTTCAGTGTGTGTGTGTGTGTGTGTGTGTGTGTGTTACGGGGTGTTTCTCAGACCTTTGTCTTATTGTTTTATGGTTCTGAAGGGTGACGACGTCTCAAAGGTCTGATCCATAAAATGTGTCCCGACCTGAAATCTGTACCGTCAGTTATCTTCTCCAGCAGCCCCTTCCTCCTCCAAACACACACACACACACACACACACACACACACAGACACACACACACAGACACACACAGACACACACACACAGACACACACACACACACACACACACACACACACACACACACACACACACACACACACACACACACACACACACACACACACACACACACACACACACACACACACACAAATGCATGGAGTTTCTTTAAAGTCGATGCAATAAAAACCAGAAAACGATCAAACTGATAACAGAAAACACCTGAACACAGCAGAAAACATGAACTCTCACGTGCACACAGCAGAGAACATGAACTCTCACGTGCACGTAGCAGAGAACATGAACTCTCACGTGCACGCAGCAGAAAACATGAACTCTCACGTGCACGCAGCAGAAAACATGAACTCTCACGTGCACGCAGCAGAAAACATGAACTCTCACGTGCACGCAGCAGAAAACATGAACTCTCACGTGCACGTAGCAGAAAACATGAACTCTCATGTGCACATAGCAGAAAACATGAACTCTCACGTGCACGCAGCACAGAAAACATGAACTCTCACGTGCACGCAGCACAGAAAACATGAACTCTCACGTGCACGTAGCAGAAAACATGAAGTCTCACGTGCACGCAGCAGAAAACATGAAGTCTCACGTGCACATAGCAGAAAACATGAACTCTCATGTGCACATAGCAGAAAACATGAACTCTCACGTGCACGCAGCAGAGAACATGAACTCTCACGTGCACGCAGCACAGAAAACATGAACTCTCACGTGCACGCAGCAGAAAACATGAACTCTCACGTGCACGCAGCAGAAAACATGAACTCACGTGCACGCAGCAGAAAACATGAACTCTCACGTGCACGCAGCACAGAAAACATGAACTCTCACGTGCACGCAGCAGAAAACATGAACTCTCACGTGCACGCAGCAGAAAACATGAACTCTCACGTGCACGCAGCAGAAAACATGAACTCACGTGCACGCAGCAGAAAACATGAACTCTCACGTGCACGCAGCACAGAAAACATGAACTCTCACGTGCACGCAGCAGAAAACATGAACTCTCACGTGCACGCAGCAGAAAACATGAACTCTCACGTGCACGTAGCAGAGAACATGAACTCTCACGTGCACGCAGCAGAAAACATGAACTCTCACGTGCACGCAGCAGAAAACATGAACTCTCACGTGCACGCAGCACAGAAAACATGAACTCTCACGTGCACGCAGCAGAAAACATGAACTCTCACGTGCACGCAGCAGAAAACATGAACTCTCACGTGCACGCAGCACACAGCCACATCTGGAAGGACAGAAAACTGAAAAGTGTCTTTTGTGCAGCGAGAAACGAAAAAAGATTTTAACTATTTATTGTAGAAAAAGCTGCTAAACCTGGAGTCAGGAGGAGGAGGAGGAGGAAGAGGAGGAGGAGGAAGAGGAGGAGGAGGAGGAAGAGGAGGAGGAGGAGGAGGAGGAGGAAGAAGAGGAGGAGGAGGAGGAGGAGGAGGAAGAGGAGGAGGAGGAGCAGGAGGTCCAGAGCAGTTAGAGGCCTGGAGGTGGAGACAGATGTTACCGTCCAATCAGAGCAGCCAGATGTTTAAGCCCCACAAACATCTGCATGTTTAACCCTGACTTCACCTCTTCCTTCTGACTCCACGGTTTCCTCCATCAGAGCAGCAAAAGGTCCAGAAAACCTCCTCAGTTCAGGATCAGATCTAAAAACACTGCATTATTTAGTAATAATTCACTGATATTTTACAGATTTGACCCGTTTTATTGAAACTATCCACTATTTTGTCCCAGCAAAAACACATTGAACAGATATTGTGTCTAGTAAGGAGTGGAAATGGTGAATAATTCATTGAGTTTTACAGACAGACTGGATAAAACTGTCATAAATAAATTAATAAACCTGTTTTAATTTCCACACAGGTTTCTTCATTTTTTACAGTGTAGGTTTGTGTTTCATTCTTACATGGAGACACACTTTAAACACTTTCACACACACAGATTTATGGAGGATTACAATCTGGACACCAGCTGCACACAAACACACATCCAGAAACACACACACACACACATCCAGAAACACACACATCCAGAAAGACACACATAAACACACATGTAGAAAGTGTGTAAACCTGAACATCTGCTGAAACTCAGTGAATAGCTGTAGTCACAGGAACATCCAGCTGCTTGGAGATGGTCTTCTAGCCTTTACCTTTAACATGCTGGTCTATAATTGTCTTTCTAATCTCCTGAGACAACTCTCTCCTTGGCTTCCTCTGGTCCATGTTTAGTGTGGTTCACACCATGTCACCAAACAGCACAGTGACTACTGTAACCCTAGAAATAGGCCGACTGACTGATTACAGGTTTGTAGACACCTGTGATGCTAATTAGAGGACACACCTTGATTGAACATGTCCCTATGCTCACATTATTTCCAGTCTTTTCTGGGGGAACCATCATTTTTGTCCAGGCCTGTTTCATGAGTTTATTTTTTTAAATAATTCTGTTGAACCACAGTTCAAAAGCAATGTCTGACTTTCATTGGTTGATTTTCATAGAATTTTTATTTATTATTACTTTTGTCAGATTCAA
>CM049574.1:35694473-35761032 GCA_027123335.1 Amphiprion clarkii
GATCAAGATCTGCTCTTTACTGCTGGAAAAGAGAAAAATATGATCAAGTTCTGCTCTTTACTGCTGGAAAATATTAAATATGATCAAGATCTGCTATTTACTGCTGGAAAAGAGAAAAATATGATCAAGTTCTGCTATTTACTGCTAGAAAACACTAAATATGATAAAAAAAATTTCTGTTATTTACTGCTAGAAAATATTAAAATCTCATAAAGTTCTGTACTTCACTGCTGGAAAATATTTAAATACAATAAAGTTCTGCTCTTTACTGCTGGAAAATATTAAATATGATCAAGTTCTGCTCTTTACTGCTGGAAAATATTAAATATGATCAAGTTCTGCTCTTTACTGCTGGAAAATATTAAATATTATAAAGATCTGCTATTTACTGCTGGAAAAGAGAAAAATATGATCAAGTTCTGCTATTTACTGCTAGAAAACACTAAATATGATAAAAAAAATTTCTGTTATTTACTGCTAGAAAATATTAAAATCTCATAAAGTTCTGTACTTCACTGCTGGAAAATATTTAAATACAATAAAGTTCTGCTCTTTACTGCTGGAAAATATTAAATATGATCAAGTTCTGCTCTTTACTGCTGGAAAATATTAAATATGATCAAGTTCTGCTCTTTACTGCTGGAAAATATTAAATATTATAAAGATCTGCTATTTACTGCTGGAAAAGAGAAAAATATGATCAAGTTCTGCTATTTACTGCTAGAAAACACTAAATATGATAAAAAAAATTTCTGTTATTTACTGCTAGAAAATATTAAAATCTCATAAAGTTCTGTACTTCACTGCTGGAAAATATTTAAATACAATAAAGTTCTGCTCTTTACTGCTGGAAAATATTAAATATGATCAAGTTCTGCTCTTTACTGCTGGAAAACACTAAATCTGATAAAGGTTTTGCTCTTTACTCTGTTTTATATTGATTATTGATTAAAAACAGGAAAAATATTATTATTTTACTTTAATTTACATGTTGACTGTCAAAACAAATAAAAGTGGTCATAATGTAAAATAATAAATTAAAAAATAATAAAAATCTGTAATTTTATGATGGTATTGCATTGTGCTTTCTATTTATTATAAATAGTGTAATAGATTATTATAAATAAAATCAAATAAAAAACCAGTAATTTTACAGTTATAGTGTACTGTTTTATATTCATAAATCGGCAAAAATATGATTGTTTTCCAGGGTTTTTATATTATTTAAAATAATATTATTTAAATGTTTTTTTGTTTTTTACTGGTATCACTTGTTCTATTAAACTACTGATAATATCTGTTAAAATCACTGGAAAAAAGTTTTAATTTACATGTTGACTGTAAAATAAATAAATTAATAAATTCAACAGGCCATAATGAAAATAAAAAAAATGCAAATCTGTCATTTTGTAATGATTGTAAACTGTTTTATATTGTTTATAAATAGTGTCAAAAATAAAGTAAAAATAAAATCTAGAATTTTATGATTGTAGTGAACAGTTTTCTATTGTTTATAAATAGGCAAAAATATCATGATTTTACAGATATTTTCTGTCATTTATAAGAAAAATTACTTGTCTGAGGGACTGACCTGATAAATCATTTTAATAGTTTTTATTTATTTATTTATACAGATATCACCTAAAATCAAAGGGGGAAAAGTAAACTGTAAAAAACAAGCAATCAAATAAAACAGGCCAGAATGTTAAAAAAAAAAACAAAAAAGAAAAGAATTAATCTGTAATTCTAGTCAAAAATATCATAATTTTATGGATATTTTTTGGTTATTTAAAGGATAAATGATCTATATGAGGGACTGAGCTGGTAAATCAATTAATGATTGCTTTTTTGTGCAGTTTTATTGCATTTAAATGATGTAAATATGTCATTTTCTCAGCTTTTTGCTGGAACTTTGCTGCTTTTTGTCGTTTTCCGGCGTCCTGCTGAAACTTTCTGGACGTTAAACGAGCAGAAAAGTTTGAGTCCTGCAGCTCTGAATCTCTGTGGCTTTCTGAACGCTGCATCACGTCTCGTATTATTTCTCTCTTGGTGGACTCGGTAACCCCGGTACGGTTGTCAAGGAAACGCCTCCAGGGCTCAGAGCGACTCCATTAGGTGAGAACGATATTCAGGTGATTCAGGGAGTCGCTCTGAAGGCCGACGCTCACATTTATCCTCCTTTATTCAAACTCAGGAAAAGATTCTGTGTTTCCAGGCTGCAGAGCAGCATTATGGGATATAAATATTCATTTATTGTTCAGTCAAATCTATAAAAGCTGCATCCCTGCAACTCTGTATCTGTCTTATTAAACTGTTTTTATGTTTTATTCCACATCTGACATCTGCTCTGGCCACAATATCAGACAAATATAATAATCTGAATTAGAATTCCAGCTAAAATCTGATATGAATTTGAAGATTTGTTCATTTATTTCCTGTTATTTTACAGATTTTTCCCATATTCTTGCAGATAACAAGCAAAATGACAGAAAAAAGCATTAATTTTCATTTTAACAATAAAAAACTGTAAATAATCCTCAAAAATCTATATTTTTACCAAAAGGAATTTGTTTTTTGATGCATGTTTTGTTAAAATACGATATCTAGTAAAATCACAGAAAAAAAAATCCTAAATTTTCATGTTAACTATTTTAAAACTGATTAAAACTGGAAATAATTATCAAAAATCTGTATTTTTACAATGGGATTTTTTTTTTACAGCTGTTACACACTTTTGTTAAAATATAGATACTATTTAGCAAAATCAGAAAAAAAATATTAATTTTCATGTTAACCATTTAAAAAACTGATTAAAAACTGGGAATAATCCTCAAAAATCTACATTTTTATGAGATTTTAACAGATTTTTGCTGTTATTTATAGAGAATCAGAAAGGAGGTAAATAATTTTTAACTTCTGTAATTTTGCTGAAGGTCATTTCTTCAAATTTTTAGTGTGTGATCATAAAATTACAGCATTTTATTGTATTTAACTCAGCTAAAAATGGCATTATTATTCAGATATTATATGAAAGAAAAAATGTTTTAATTTAAATTTTAAAAAATATATTTATTTAGCATTTTTAAAATGGGGAATAATTTAAAAAAATATTATAAAGTATATTATTTAATTTTTAAAAATATTTCTATTTAGAATTTTTTAAGTTGTTATTTTAAAGATTTCTCCTGATTTGTTAAATTACAGAAAATATGCAGTAAAATCACACAGTGTTCATTTACATTAAAACTGTAAAAGAAACTACAAATATATTAAACATTAAATAATCTATAATGTTACAGAAGATTATTTCTTAGAATTTTTTTTACAGTTTGCATTGATGAAACCACACAGTTTTATTGTATTGAAATCAGCTAAAAATATCAATATTCTACATATTTTTGCTGTTATTTGAAAGAAAAACTACAAAATATATATTTATTTATATTTTTATAAATGGTGATTTATTTACTATTATTTTGCAGATTTCTTCTGATTTGTTCAATTACAGAAAATGTGTGATGAAATCACACAAAGAATATTAATTTGCATGTTGACTAAAAAAATCAAACAAAACTACAATACATAAAATATTAAATAATCTGAATTTATTGTATTTAAATAATCTTAAAATATTATTATTTTTCTGATTATTGCTCCTATTTAAATGGAAAAAAGGTAAAATTTTACAGAAGATTAGTTCTGATGTTTTTTTTTTTTTTTTTACAGTTTGTGTTAATAAAACTACAGCATTTTACTGCATTTAATCAGTTAAAAATATCATTATTCTACAGAGTTTTTCTGTTATTTAAAAGAAAAAACACGTAAATAATTTTTAACTGTTACAGAAACTTAATTCTCAGATTTTTTACCGCGTGCGGTCATAAAATTACAACATTTTACTGAACTTAAATCTGCTAAAAATTGCGTTATTTTTCAGATATTTGCTATTATATTAAAGGGAAAAAGGTAAACATTTTTTAACTGTTAGAGAAGGTTGTTTATTAGATTTTTTTTACAGTGCAATAATAAAAAAAATACACTGCTTTACTGTATTTAAATGAGCTGAAAATCTAAAAATATATTAACATATTATTTCTGGCTCTGTTGCTACCAGACTTTCACCGTTTATTGACAGATTTTTAACGTATGCATCCATAAACCGGGCTGTGGAGGAAGTCTGAGCGCTGGGGTATCTCTGTGAGGATGCTGGGGTATGATCAGGGCAGTTCTGGGGGCAGACGGGGCTCCTGGGGGGCATTTCCAGGCCTGTGTCGGAGCTGGCGGTGCAGCAGCTGCATCAATAAGCCCAGTGTGGAGGGAATGCGTTGGTGTGGGAGTGGTGCAGCGAGCGAGGTCGAGGAGCAGAGCAGCTCCAGTCTGGGCCTTTGTGTTCCTCAAGTAGTCTGGATGTGTCGGTGTGGGAGGCAGCCGGAGGAGAAGGAACGGCTGGGAGGAGCTCCAGCATCAGCTTTCACCTCTCAAGGCCAGAGAATAACACTCACATGGATGCTGCAGCGAGGGAGTGGAGAGGAGGATGGAGGGATGGAGGGGGAGGGATGGAGGATGGAGGGATGGAGGGGGAGGATGGAGGATGGAGGGATGGAGGGGGAGGATGGAGGATGGAGGATGGAGGGATGGAGGGATGGAGGGGAGGATGGAGGATGGAGGATGGAGGATGGAGGGATGGAGGGGGAGGATGGAGGATGGAGGGATGGAGAGGAGGATGGAGGGGGAGAATGGAGGGATGGAGGATGGAGGGGGAGGATGGAGGGATGGAGGGGGAGGATGGAGGATGGAGGGATGGAGAGGAGGATGGAGGGGGAGGATGGAGGGATGGAGGATGGAGGATGGAGGGGGAGGATGGAGGGATGGAAGGATGGAGGATGGAGGATGGAGGGGGAGGATGGAGGGATGGAGGATGGAGGATGGAGGGGGAGGATGGAGGGATGGAGGGGGAGGATGGAGGGATGGAGGGGGAGGATGGAGGATGGAGGGGAGGATGGAGGATGGAGGGATGGAGAGGAGGATGGAGGGATGGAGGGGGAGGGATGGAGGGATGGAGGATGGAGGATGGAGGATGGAGGGATGGAGGATGGAGGGATGGAGGGGGAGGATGGAGGGATGGAGGATGGAGGGGAGGATGGAGGGATGGAGGGGAGGATGGAGGATGGAGGATGGAGGATGGAGGGATGGAGGATGGAGGGATGGAGGGGGAGGATGGAGGGATGGAGGATGGAGGATGGAGGATGGAGGGATGGAGGATGGAGGGGGAGGATGGAGGGATGGAGGGGGAGGATGGAGGGGAGGATGGAGGATGGAGGGATGGAGGATGGAGGATGGAGGGATGGAGGATGGAGGGATGGAGGATGGAGGGATGGAGGGGGAGGATGGAGGGATGAGGGATGGAGGGGGAGGATGGAGGATGGAGGGATGGAGAGGAGGATGGAGGGGGAGGATGGAGGGATGGAGGGGGAGGATGGAGGGATGAGGGATGGAGGATGGAGGGGGAGGATGGAGGGGAAGGATGGAGGGATGGAGGGGGAGGATGGAGGATGGAGGGATGGAGGATGGAGGGGGAGGATGGAGGGATGGAGGATGGAGGGATGGAGGGGGAGGATGGAGGATGGAGGGATGGAGGGGGAGGATGGAGGGGAAGGATGGAGGGATGGAGGGGGAGGATGGAGGAAACTGAGAGGTCACAGCACAAGTTTAATGAAAAACAACACAAAGAATGCAGAATACACGACTAGTATGAATAGAAAGCATCATATATGAAGGACCAGACTGTATAGAAGGATATGAAATGGTGTCTGGTTTAAATTTTCTCCTCGTGCAGCACTGCTCTGCTCCCAGAGCTCCTGCAATGTGTAAAACACCAGACAAGCAGTACATGTCTCATATGATTGGTAAATATTATATGTGAAGGTTGTACATATAAAAATGAAAAATGGTACCTGATTTAAATTAGTCTCCTCGTGCAGCGCTGCTCTGCTCCCAGAGCTCCTGCAACACTTAAAAAGCTACCTAGAGGTCTTGTTATCTAAATATGCCGAGCTCCATCTGTGATGGAACGGAAAGGATGGAGAATACATGACTATTATGAATGGAATAATTTTCACATAAAAATCAAAAACAGTACCTCATTTTCATTTGGCTTCTTGTTCAGTGCTGCTCTGCTCCCAGACTAGAACCGCAGACTAATAATACACAACTAGCATGAATGGAAAAGATGATATATTAAGGGCCAGACTGTGTAAATAAGAATAAAAAATAGCCCCTGACCTAAATATTCTCCTCGTGCAGCTCTGCTCTGCTCCCGGAGCTCCTGCAACACTTTAAAAGCTTCCTGGAGGTCCTCATATCTAAACATCTTGAGCTCCATCTGTGATGAGCGGAATCTAAACAAAAAGGACAAAATGTAAAATACCTGACTAGAAGAATCAGATTGTATCTGCATGTTTATCGATCTAAAAACATCTTTGAGTTCTTCGATGTTCCTTCAGTAAACTCTTCTCTGCAGGAACTTTGAGGTTCTCTGACTTCATAGAGAGGATCTTTTTCTTTCCTAAAATAAAATTCCAGTTGAGGCCTCGCTGGTCTGGAAAGTTCATGAGATTCGCAGAAGGAGTTTGATGAGTATACATACCAGAACATTAACTAAGGGTTCTCCACTGTTCCTTGAGGTTCTAGTCAGATCTTCTAGAAAGACTAGAACTTCAAGGAACTGTTAGCATCCTCCACTAATTGTCTTTGAGTTCTTAGATGTTCCTGCAGGAACTTTGAGGTTCTCCGACTTCATACAAAGAATCTTTTTTCTTCCCAAAAATGAAATTCAAGTTGAAGCTTCGTTGTTTTGGAGAATTCAGGAGATTCGCAGATGAAGCTTGACGAGTATGCATACCAGAACATTTATTCAGGGTTCTCCACTGTTCCTTTACGTTCTAGTCTTTCTGGGAGATCTACAGTCTCAGAACTTCTCGATCGCACACCGTAGAACCAACATGGTGGAGTGTTTCTACTTGTTGTTCTTTTATTAATCATTTAAGATTTGGGGCAAAGAGAAAACGGATAAACGTCTCAAAGTTTCGTGTTCAGATGTTTGTTTGGTTCCACCAGAACATGTTCAGATGCGACACAGAACAGCAGGGAATCAACTCATCATCTTTATCTGTTTAAGAAAAGAACAGTTGATAAAGAATTCATAAACGAGCCGAAGGTCCTGCAGAGAAACGACCTTCATGTTTTCTAACATGATAAAAGACTGGCAGAGATCCGGAGAACGTTTCAGATCAACAGGGTTAGCGTTTAGCGTTTCAGAGATCTGGAGAACGTTTCAGATCAACGTTAACGTTTAGGGTTTCAGAGATCTGGAGAACGTTTCAGATCAACAGGGTTAGCGTTTAGCATTTCAGAGATCTGGAGAACGTTTCAGATCAACAGGGTCAGCGTTTAGGGTTTCAGAGATCTGGAGAACGTTTCAGATCAATAGGGTTAGCGTTTAGCGTTTCAGAGATCTGGAGAATGTTTCAGATCAACGTTAACGTTTAGGGTTTCAGAGATCTGGAGAATGTTTCAGATCAACGTCAGCATTTAGGGTTTCAGAGATCTGGAGAATGTTTCAGATCAACGTTAACGTTTAGGGTTTCAGAGATCTGGAGAACGTTTCAGATCAACAGGGTTAGCGTTTAGGGTTCCAGCTTTAGGTTCCTGAAGGAACAGCAGAGGAGACTGTAGGAGGAGAGACTCCAGCAGAATGACGATGAGGACGTCAGATAAACCTTTGATTTACATACTGATGCAGAATAAGAAGCAGCACGTTCTCCGTGTTCCTCCCAGAACGCTACAGACAGACCATAATACCACAATAAAACATGAGAGAAGGTTGGAGAAGATCTGCAGCTGAGTTTGTATACGAGACGCTGCCATCTCTGTTTACATGGAGAATAAAAATAACACAAAAATAATAAGAAATAATGAAAATCTGTCAGAAAAAGTACCAGACACACACTGTTTACAGGAATAAAAACAAAAATGTAAAAAATAAAAATAAATCGTAAAAATCTGTCAGAAAAGGTGCCAAAAAATACTGTGTTTGCAGGAATACTAAAATAGATTTAAAAATAAATAAAATAAACAATGAAAATCTGCCAGAAAAGGTACCGGACACACTGTGTTTGTACATTTTTATATAATATTTATAATATTTTACAGATATTAGCTGGTATTTTCCGTGTTTTAATAACATGCTTTTTTTGAGGCATAAAAACGTATTAATTTACATGTTAAAATATATGTAAATAATGTTAAAAATTGACATGTTTACTGTATAAAAACAGAATAAATGTGTGAAAAATGTCAGAAACCTGTAGTTTCCCTTCTTGACGTTCTCTTAATGTTCTTTATTTAATTAAACTGAATGAGCTGCGAACATCCTTCAGTCACATGAGCTTCTTCAGACGCATGTCCAGCAGCACACGCATGTCCAGCAGCACACGCATGTACAGCAGCACACGCATGTCCAGCAGCACACGCATGTCCAGCAGCACACGCATGTCCAGCAGCACACGCATGTCCAGCAGCACACGCATGTCCTGTGTGTTAATGGTTTTATGTATAAATGTGTATATTTACATGAATATAATCCAGCGTGACTCCATGAACTGAACCAAACAAAAGGCCTCTTTCTCCTCCAGAAAACCCCTCTTTCTGCTTCTCTGGACTTTTTCTGCTTTAAAGGAACAAACATTTGACAAATTATCCATAAATATCCATAAAAGAGCCGCTGTGACGTAAATATTCTGCTAACAGAAGCTCTAAAATCTGTTTTCCTACAATTTCTGAAGGTTTATGTCACTTTCCGTTCGTAAAAATCAGGAATAAAGCATTTTGTAACTTGGTTTTACTATTTGTAAAATCACAAATTGTTCATTATTTACAGTTTTGGCCTGACTTCCTATTTTTTTTACAGTGAACATGTAAATGATACAATTTTATTTTATTAAATTCATGTAAGACGAAAGTACGGTCATAGAACTAATTTTTTTTTTAGAAAGGAAAGAGTAACTTTTAAGGAGTAACTTGGACAAAGGCTGTAAAAAAACTAAAACCTTTCAGAAAAACATTTAAATATATATTTTTAAAAAACTGTGATATACTGAAACATTCAAAAAAAGATTGACAGCATATATCTGTAAAATAATTATGTTTTTGTTGATTTAAGTACTGCAAAAAAGCATAATTCAACAGCTAAGCTTTGTAAAAGAACCACAAGAATCCTGCTGTCATTTTTAAAAATGTAAAATAAACAAATAAATTTAAAAATGTAAAAAAGAAAAACTAAAACAAAAATGTAAAAAGAAAATGTACATAAAATTATACGATTTGGGGTCATTTATTTATTTATTTATATTTTTACTATGTATTTTCAGTTCTTTAACAAAAAATGGAAAATCTGTAAAATGAAATTTTGACAATTTTTATCATGAATTTATTTATTTACAGTTTTGATATGTTGTTGTTATGTTTTGTTTTTTAACTATATATTTTCAGTTTTTTAACATAAAAAAGGGAAAATGTGTAAAATTAGGAAATTATTACAATTTTTTCATCATGAATGTATATTTTCTTTCAAATAGCTGCAAATATCTATAAAATATTAAAATTTATGTAATTTAAATTCAGCGAAACATTGTCATTTTGATTATGTAATTTAATATTTTTTTGGAATTTAACAAAACACAGAAAATCTTTAAAACAAAAATGTTAAAACCTATTTTTGAAAAAAATTAAATATCTGTAAAATAATTGTTTTAGGGGGGATTTAAGTACAGTGAAAAACGCATATTTTAACAGCTAAGCTTTGTAGAAGTGCAACAATGACAATTGTAATTTGTAAAAATATAAAAAATATATATATGTATTTTAAAATGCTGACATTTTAAGTGGATAATATTTAGAATTTTGGTCTGTATTTCTTTTTTCTATATATTTTCTAAAATCTTTAAAATTAAGAAATTATCCAATTTTTTTCTTGATCATTTTCTTTCAAATACCAGCAAATATCTGTAAAATAATTATATTTTTGTTGATTTAGCTACAGTAAAAACAAATGCATAATTTAACAGCTAAACTTTATTTTTTTTAATTAAATATTTTCAGTTTTTTAAGAAAAAAATGGAAAATCTGTAAAATTTGGATAATGTATGAAACAACAGCAACTTGTTCTTAAAATTACAGTTCATTTTATTTATTTGTTCATTTATTTATTTATTACAGTTTAGAACATGAATAATTAAAATTTTACATTGAGGCTGTTTTTGGTATGAAAATGCATCAATATTTAAGCTTTGTTGGTGTGATTCAGGTCAGAAATCCTGAGTTTTCTCTGTTTTGTTGCAGATTTCTTTGATATTGTTTCTACGTTTCGTGCTACTTTAAAGAAAATCCGCCTCACGCTGCTGAAACAGTAAAAACATTTAGATTGTGAAGCGTGTCGATGACGACAGCAGCCTGACTGTGGAGAGGAAGTAATTATCCTGCATTACTGGAGTTCCGCTGATATAAACCGGCTCTGATGGGAGGAAGAAACAACATAAAGAGCCGAGGAGCCTGAGGGAAAATAGGAGGAAGATTTTTAATTGGACCAGAGTGGAGGAGCTCCTCTCCAAAAATAAAAACAAAAGAAGCCAATTAGAGGAAACCCAGAGATGGTTTGACTCACAAACGGAGAACATTAAAGAACATTAAAGCACATTAAAGCATTCTGTTCACCTCCACATCCATCTGTCATGGACAACTGATGGTCTGAGCTTCACTGTTTCTTCGGTTTTCTTAGAAAACTGTTTATTTAGACACAGAAAAGTCAGAACGTCAACAAAGTAAGAATCAGGCACTGATGGAATGTAGGAGAAGGCTGGGAAGTGATGCTGGAGATGAAGGTTTAGAAGCAGAATGGTCTGACCCACTTCCTGTAGTTTTTGAGAAAAGTTTTGTGTTTTTCAGAATGGTCTAACATTCAAAGACCACAGACCATAAAATATTGCAGACATTATATAAAGCTCAGTTTGGATGTTTTGTGGGTGAGACCATTCTGCTTCTATCCCCCTCACAATTGTAGATGTGTAGTATTTTTAAATATTTCACAACATTTTCACTCATTTTATCAAACTTCAGCTGTGAGTAAATGGATTTAGAAATGTTTTGGCATTTCCTCCGTTAGCTACAGAGCGCTTTTTTTTTTTTAGCTTTTTATTTGCCCAAAGTAAAGCAGTAATGAGCTGTAGTCAGACCAGTCTATTGCACTGCATCAGTGCTGTAGAATGGTCTGACTACATTTCATTATCTTAGTGCTAATGATACACTGGCATGTTTGTATTTCTTTAGTTGTAGAATGGTCTGACTATATTTCATTATCTTATTGTTAATGATACACTAGCATGTTTGTATTTCTTTAGTTGTAGAATGGTCTGACTATGCTTCATTATCTCGGTGCTAATGATACGCTGGCTTGTTTGTATTTCTTTAGTTGTAGAATGGTCTGACTATGCCTCATTATCTTAGTGCTAATGATACGCTGGCATGTTTGTATCTCTTTAGTTGTAGAATGGTCTGACTATGCCTCATTATCTTAGTGCTAATGATACACTGGCATGTTTGTATTTCTTTAGTTGTAGAATGGTCTGACTACACTTCATTATCTTAATGCTAATGATACGCTGGCATGTTTGTATTTCTTTAGTTGTAGAATGGTCTGACTACGCCTCATTATCTTAGTGCTAATGATACACTGGCATGTTTGTATTTCTTTAGTTGTAGAATGGTCTGACTACACCTCATTATCTTAATGCTAATGATACACTGGCATGTTTGTATTTCTTTAGTTGTAGAATGATCTGACTACACCTCACTATCTTAGTGCTAATTATACATTGGCATATTTGTATTTCTTGCTGCTTGGAAGTTGGTTGTTAAACACTAAAATAAGAGTTTTTTCTCGATATTATCTGTAAACAAAATGGGAAATCCAAAAAACAACATTTTTCAACTCATTTTTCTTTCAAATAGTAGCAAATATCTGTAAGGTAGCAACATTTTGGCTGTTCTACATTTAAGAAAAAGAATTTGTAAAAAAAAAAAAAAGTCATTTTACATTCAGACTTTTTAAAAGAATGAACTGCCGTTTATAAAAATGCTAATTTTATTAAATGGATATTTTTGGCCTTTTTTTAAAAAATACAGATTTTTATATAATCAACATGCAAAATAAGAGTTCTTAAATGTAATTTAACTAGTTATTATCTGTAATTGTTCAAAAAGTGACAGTTAAAAATGGCAGGTTGAGTCAGACTATTCGACCTCAAACTGTGAACTATATCCTAACTATATATTACCTCGGATAAATCAAAGTTTATGTTCACAGCAGTTTGTTTTTTAGGTGCTTTTTTGTGGATGTAAATGGTTTGTAAACTTGCAAAACTCATCATTTAAAGTCCAGACTTTTCTTCTGTGACTTAGTGACATCATTCATGTTTCATTTGCATGTCAAGCAGTTAGTTTCACCCTAAAAATCTGCAATAATTTCCTTACTAGAGTCACTTCTGTTGGAGCTACATCCTCATAATTATAGATCTGGGATAATTATCCAACATTATTTCATTTTTCACAGAATCAGCCGATCAATCCGGTATAATTAGGCCTTTTTTTCTTAAAGAGACAGGAGCTAAAACAGAGTGTTTCAGACAGACGGTTAGAAAATAAGCTGCAGAAATGTACGGCACAAGAATAATAATGTGTTTTTGAGCATTAAAGCATGTAAACATGTTCCAATAAACACAAAAAACTTAATTATAAACCAATAAATGTTCAGAAAATGGGCTCTTTAAAAAAAGAAGTGTGTAATTTACTGATGTTTGGTTAAAAAGACGGATGAGGGAAACCGTGGAGCTCAACATTAATGTCATGTGTTCCATCCTGAGGCACTAAACAGGGAAATATTTACTTTGCACGCACAGACGCGTTTACAGTTTATTAAAGCGAGGATCCATCGCCGGGGGAATGACGCTGTTCTCCATATTCTACGCCGTGGATCATCCTGATAATGTGCTGGGTGTGTTTATGTCGTTTTATTTATCAAACCTCAGAGATTTATTGGAAGAAAACATTCAGCTCCAACAGAAAACCTCCCTGCTGTTAGTATTTACCACCACAGTTCTCATGAATCACGTCTTTGTTGCTTTGTCACTCATATGAAGTCGTAAAAATCAGAAATAAATGCTCTTATTATGCGTTCAAATCTAAGAATTTGCCACTCTACTGATGTTATTTCACCTTGAGCCTCAGTTGCTTCTATTTATTTCTACATTTTACAGCTTTTACTTACAAGATTAGGTGCAGTTTCTGACAAATTTAATAATAAAACATGTAAAATAAAGTGATTTCATTGAAAAATTAAGATTTTAAGGTTGGATTTGCCAATGAAATCATACATGATTAGTTCAAGGACCATTGGAAATGTTAAAATCTCCCTTTTAAAATATGATTTTGATTGTATATTCTAATTAAAAACTGTTTCTGGTTCATGTTTTGGGTAAATTTGCATAAATTTGAGTCTGTGTGAAGAAAGTTTCTCCTAATTTATGCTTCAAATTGTAGTTTTATAATCATCTAGTGTGAAACATGGTTTTATTTGAATAATTTTATAGTCAAACGTAGCAACCAAACAAACCCAGTCCTGCAGAAACCAATAAAAATGTAACTGAGGAAGCAGTTTAGGTGTGTAGGGACATATATTTGTTAAATAACGCTGTAAACTGTGCATAAAAACGTGCATTATTTGCAGACACACAGTGAAGGTGTGATGTTACGTGAAGTTCTGCATCCGTTGCTGCTGCTGCTGCTTCATGTTTCTATTAATAGTTGGAGGTCAGAGGCTGAACGGTCAGCGCTGCCCTCATGACCTACTTTATTCTCTCTGCAGCAGGAGACGACGTTTCACTGGAAATACCATCTGCTGAGTCTCACTCAGTCAAAGCTGCTGCACAATCCCCCTTTTACTGCCGCAAATCTGACCAATTTCTACCTTTTCACACCGAAATCTGCTGTAAAATTCAACAAAATGTGGCTGCAAATGTCAGAAAATGCTAAAATTCTAACACGATTGTCAAAGATTAGCATTAAATATTAGTGGGACAGACCATTTGAAGTAAATTTAGATGAAAAAAATCTATTAAATTACATGTTTTTTTTCCAAGCAATTTACTGCTGTTTTACTGACTTTCCTTGTTCTGTAAATTTACAGATAAAATGACAAAAATGTGACACAAAGCAACCACGAAAAGCCTTAAAATGACCCAAATATGGCACAAACAACCACAATGTCCTAAAATCACCAAAATGTGACAGAAAAAACCCACAAAAAAGTCTTATAATGACCAAAATATGACATAAAACAACCACAAAAAGCTTTAAAATGACCAAAATATGGCACAAAATCACCAAAATTTGACATAAAACAACCACAAAAAGCCTTAAAATGGCCAAAATATGGCACAAATGACTTAAAGGTCCTAAAAATGACCAACATGTGACACAAAACAACCATCAAAAGTCTTAAAATGACCAAAGTATGACAAAAAAATGACCCAAATGTGACACAAATTGACCAAAATAGGTCACAAAATGACCAAAATATGACATAAAATCATGAAAATGTGGAACGAAGCAGCCACAAAAAGCCTTAAAATGACCAAACTATGGCACAAATGACCATACAGTCCTAAAATTACCAAAATATGACACAAAACAACCACAAAGTCCTAGAATGTCCTAAATGTGATATAAAACAACCACAAAAAGCCTTAAAATGACCAAAATATGGCACAAATTACTTTAAGATCCTAAAATTACCAAAATGTGACACAAAACAACCATCAAAGTCTTAAAATGACCAAAATAGGGCACAAACGACCACAAAGTCCTAAAATGACCAAAACATGACAGAAACAACCAAAAAACAGTCTTAAAATGATCAAAATAGGGCACAAAATGACCTGAATTTGACACAAAATCATGAAAATGTGGAACAAAACAACCACAAAAAGCCTTAAAATGACCAAACTATGGCAAAAACGACCACAAAGTCCTAAAACGACCAAAACATGACCCAAACAACCATCAAAAGTCTTAAAATGACCAAAATGTATCATAAAAGAAACGCAAAAAGCCTCAAAATGATGAAAATATGGCACAAAATTACAAAAATGTGACACAAAACAATCACAAAAAGTCTTAAAATTACCAAAATAGGGCACAAAATTATCAAAATGTTCAACAAAACAACCACAAAAAGTCTTAAAATGACCAAAATATGGCACAAAATGACTTAGAAGTCCTAAAATAACCAAAATGTGACACAAAACAACCACAAAAATTCCAAAATGACTCTGTGTAGTGTGGAAATGTGTGTAGGAAATGTAAATATTTAAACATTTTTTTCCAGTTTTGGTGAAAATTTTAGAATATTTTAGAAAGTTAATGGGTAAAAAGTTTTAAAATGATTTTTGCTTCAAATCTGCCTCAGAGATGATCTAAAACCAGAGAAGGAGTTTCTATACTTGGGTCGGTGTTGGTTTTGTCGTTTATGACGTGAAGCTGCTCACATGTTTCACTCTCTTTCTGCCGAACAGCGACTCAACACAAAAGATGCTTTTACTTCCTGCCTGCTTCGCTCTCCATTTCCTTCAAGGTTGTAGTAGAAGTAGACGAATAGAGAAGAGGAGGAGGAGGAGGAAAGGAGATGAAGGGAAGCCAGAATATTCCAGCAGAGTAGAGGAGAGGAGAGGTTGGAACAGATGGAGGAGGAACGTAGACCAGGAAGGCCAGAAGGGAACAGGAGCTAGAGAAGCAGAAGGAATGAATGAATGAGGAAGAAGCTTGTTGTTACACTCTGCTGTGGAATCATGTGTTCCTCCTACCCTAAATATGTCAGGAAAACCCCTGCAACCGCTCTTCTGCAGCCACCATCATCCTGCAGAACAACAGCAGAGCTTCAAAGAGGTGTGAAATCATCCCAGAACGTCTGCAGGCATTCCACACATGTCCACTTTATTCCATCACAGCTGCTTTATTTCCCCTCTTCACCGGCTCTCCTGTACATTAGCACAATATTAAAAAACAGAAAACAGAGTGAAATTACCATTAAAAACCGCCAAAATTATACCAGTCATCACAGAAAGCAGTATGAGAACAAGCACAAAAGATCTTAAAATGACCGAAATATGACACAAAGCAAACACAAAAGATCTTAAAATGACCGAAATATGACACAAAATGAGCACAAAGTCTTAAAATGACCAAAATGTAGCACAAAACAAAAATTTAAAGTCTTGAAATGACCAAGATATGGCACAAAACAACCAAAAAACCTTAAAATAACCAAAATATGGCAGAAAATTACCAAAAGATGGCACAAAACAACCACAAAGACTTAAAGTGGCCAAAATGTGGCACAAAACAATCACAAAAATCCTTGAACTTACCGAAATGTGGAACAAAACAACCACAAAAAGTCTTGAAATGACCAAAATGTGGCACAAAACAACCACAAACACTTAAAATGGCCAAAATGTGGCACAAAACAACCACAAAAATCCTTGAACTTACCGAAATGTAGAACAAAACAACCACAAAAAGTCTTAAAATGACCAAAATATGGCACAAAACAATCACAAAAATCCTTGAACTTACCGAAATGTGGAACAAAACAACCACAAAAAGTCTTTCAATGACCAAAATATGGTACAAAATGAGCACAAAAAGTCCTAAAATTACCAAAAAATGGCACAAAATGACCAAAATACAACACAAAACAATCACAAAAGGCCTTAAAATTACCGAAATGTTGCACAAAACAAAAATTTAAAGTCTTAAAATGACCAAGATATGGCACAAAACAACCAAAAAACCTTAAAATAACCAAAATATGGCAGAAAATTACCAAAAGATGGCACAAAACAACCACAAAAAGTCTTAAAATGACCAAATTGTGATGCAAAACAACCATAAAAAGTCTTAAAATGACCAAAATATGGCATACAATGACCACAAAGACTTAAAATGGCCAAAATGTGGCACAAAACAACCACAAAAATCCTTGAACTTACCGAAATGTGGAACAAAACAACCACAAAAGGCCCTAAAATGGCCAAAATGTGGCACAACACAGCTGTGAGTTCTTGTGGAGTTTGTGAACGTTGAGCGTCGGCAGCCTTTAAGGTGTTGATGAACGGAGCAGGAGAACGAGGCCAGCTGGAGAACAGGTTCCTCAGCAGAACACTGTTGATCTTTAACATGAAGCTGCTGCTGACGGTTATCTTCCTGATACGATGAATCCAGTCACAAAACATCTGATTTAAACTCCCCAGATTAAAGTGCAGCGGTGTGGAGATGTTTAACCTGATGATTCATGATCCTGATGTTTCCTCAATAAATGAGTCTCTGAACGTCTCCGTAGGAACCTGATGTTTGTGGGAAGTCGGTTTATTCCGTCTAATCCAGACTGTCTCTGAGCCGAGGAGATTTTATTCCTGGTTTTCAACCTTCTGCTGAACGTCTTCAACGTCTGGACGGAATATTTTACCAAATGTCAACAAAGAACTGATCAGGTTTTGGTTTTCAAACCTCCAGAACTTAAGAATCCAGACAATAATGAAGACAGAAATGAAACTGAATGGATTGTTTTTGTGGAGCAGTGAGATGTTTCTGTGTGTTTGTGTATGTTGTGTGTGTTTTAGTTGTGTGAGCGACAGCAGCAGCAGCATCAGAGGACTCCATCTCGTTGTCAGATTGAATCATCAGGATTAATCTGCTGCTGATAACGAGCTGCTGATTGAATCCAAACATGCAGCTGCTTTTATTTTCATTCTTCTGGATTTATTCTGATTTATTTTCTGTCTGTTAGAGTCTGTGTGAATGAACTGCTGGGTCTAATGATAGAGAGGATTTTATTCAGCTTTAACTCAGATTCTGGGGACACTTTGGTAAATAATTCACTAATAGCTGCAACTATAGAATAATAATAATAACAATAATAGTAATTGTCTTTATTCGTGGAGGACTTCTGAAAATCCAGGTGATTCACAGACGAGTCCTAAAATCAGCAGGAAATCCCAGAAACTGTCAAACAGAAATCATTTTCTGCTGTGAGGACGTCTTTAGTCTGACGATACAAACTAAAAATAACCAGTTTACCCTTTAAATAACGGAAAATATCTGTAAAAAAACAAACAAACAAAACCATGTCTTTGATTTAAGTACAGTAAAGGCTGCACAGCCTCTATAAGCCTCCATCAGCCTCTCTGATCCTCTATAAGCCTCCATCATCTTCCATCTTCCTCCACCAGCCTCCATCATCTTCCATCTTCCTCCACCAGCCTCCATCATTCTTTATGTTCCTCCACCAGCCTCCATCATCCTTGATTGGGTTGATGGAGGCTTCATCTGAGCTGTCGAACCTCCATCAGCCTCCACCAGCCTCCATCGTCCTTTATTGGTCTCCATCTTCCTCCACCAGCCTCCATCATCTTCCATCAGCCTCCACCAGCCTCCATCGTTCTTTATTGGGTTGATGGAGGCTTTTTGCATCTCTTAGTGTAATTTTTGCATCTCTTAGTGTAATTTTTGCATCTTTTCGTGTTGTTTTTGTCTCTTACTGTCATTCTATCTTTATTTTAGTAACACTGTTCATTTCTTCTTTCTCTCTCCTTCTTCATGTTGTTGTTTCCACTGAGCTGCAGGACTTTAGATTTTAAAATGAACAGAAAACAAATAATACGACTCAGATCGAATAGAGGCCAAATAATAATAACCAGAATTTAGATGATTCCAGTCAGTGGTTGACGACTGTCAGAATAAAATGTGCTATCTGCTTGATGTTACTGTAGCTCTGATATATTTGTCTATTTATTCAATGAATTCATGCTGAATGCAGGTTTTATTTCCTCTTTATTCCTGAAATAATAAGATTTCAGATTTCATTCCTGAGAACAGGCTCCTGTGTTGGTTCTATCTGCTGTTTCTGAGCTCAGTGTGACTGACTCCACTGTTGATAATCCACCGATCATCAGAAAAGGTTTCTTCTTCTGCACAGACGACTGCAGTGTTAAGTTAGTGGTAGGAAGCGGCAGAAGGCCGAGCCGTTGTCTGGCTGCACAAAGGGAGGGACAGCTGAATGAATGGCTGAATGAATGGCTGAATGAATGGCTGAATGGACGGCTGAACGGACGGCTGAACGGACGGTGCCGGCCGGCGACAGCAGCGTCTTTGTTGCTGCTCTGCTGACTGTACCATCCTCTTATTCTGCTTCCTCCTGACCTTCAGCTCCATTCTGCAGAGCGTCTGCCTCCCACTCAGCCAGCGACGGCTCCTCCACCATTTATTACGAGTCTGTGGTGCAGCAGCAGAATAATAACCCGCTGCATCTGAGTGGGTTTGACTGGAGCTACGGTGACTTTTAGGTGGATCGTTGTCTGCAGAAATGTTCCCAAAACGCAGAAAATGGCAGATTTTTACATGCAGTTGCTTTTAGTCAGGTTGATTTTATAGAAAAGTTGCATGAAACTTGATGTTTTGTCTTTACGAGTGACATATTGAGCAACAAGGAGAAAAAAATGTTTCCTACATGCTGTTAGCCGCTAGTTAGCATGCTAAATGGTTAGCCTCAAAAGTTGAGGCCTGAGTGGGTTTGACTGGAGCTGCAGTGACTTTTAGGTGGATCGTTTTCTGCAGAAATGTTCCCAAAACAGATAAAATGTCAGTTTTCCATTCAGTTGCTTTTATTCAGATAAAATTTGTGACAGATGTTGCACAAGCTTCCTACATATGTTAGCCACTAGTTAGCATGTTAAATGTTTAACCTAAAAGGGTTCCAGATGCAGACTTTTACAACAATGTTGTCGGTGATTACTTTCACACTAATATTGTTCATAAATTGCATGAAACTTGATGTTTTATCTTTACGAGTGACAGATTGGGCAACAAGGAGAAAAAATGTGTTTCGTACATGCTGTTAGCCGCTGGTTAGCATGCTAAATGGTTAGCCTCAGAGGTTGAGGCCTGAGTGGGTTTGACTGGAGCTACAGTGACTTTTAGGCGGATCGTTGGTCAGATTGACATCCTCCATGCATGAAGCTTTATGTTTTGTCTTTACAAGTGACATGTAGAACAACAGATTGAGCACCACGGAGAAAAAAATACCCGAGAAGCTGCTCCATAATGGTGAAGAAAATTGAGATTTTATACATATGTTGCACAAGTTTTCACATGTTGGCTGATGTTTTTAGTTTCATGTCGAAAGTCTCTTCGTTTCCTTGTGTGGCTGTGTTTCCTACATGTCATTAGCTGCTAGTTAGCATGCTAATAGCCTCATGGATTTCCACTCACTGACTTTAACACCCATGTTGCAGTTGTTTACTTTCCCACTAATATTGTTGATAAATCGTATGAAATTTTGTGTTTTGTCTTTACGAGTGACAGATTAGGCAACACTGGGAAAAAAAAGTGTTTCCTACATGCTGTTAGCCGCTAGTTAGCATGCTAAATGGTTAACCTCAGAGGTTGAGGCCTGAGTGGGTTTGACGGAGCTACAGTGACTTTTAGGTGGGTCATTTTCTCCAGAAATGTTCTCAGAGCAGATGAAATGTCAAATATTTCCATTTAGTTGCTTTTATTCAGATTGATTTTGTAGAAAACTTGCATGAAATCTGATGTTTTGTCTTTACGAGTGACAGATTAGGCAACACTGGAAAAAAAAAGTGTTTCCTACATGCTGTTAGCTGCTAGTTAGCATGCTAAATGGTTAACCTCAGAGGCTGAGGCCTGAGTGGGTTTGACGGAGCTACAGTGACTTTTAGGTGGGTCATTTTCTCCAGAAATGTTCCCAGAGCAGATGAAATGTCAAATATTTCCATTCAGATTGATTTTGTAGAAAACTTGCATGAAATCTGATGTTTTGTCTTTACGAGTGACAGATTGAGAAACTCAAGTGCTCTATGATGGTGGGGAAAATTGCAATTTTTGGCAGATGTTGCACAAGTTTCCTGCATAATGTTAGCCACTAGTTAGCATGCTAAATGGTTAGCCTGATTTTCAGACCCTGACTGTCACGCCTATGTTGTCGTTGACTACTTTCTTATTAATACTGTAGAAAATTTGTATGAAACTTGTTGTTTGTTTTGTCTTTATGAGTGACAGATTGGGCAACACAGAGAAAAAAATGTGTTTCCTACATGCTGTTAGCTGCTAGTTAGCATGCTAAATGGTTAGCCTCAGAGGTTTCCAGACACTGACTTTAACACCAATGTTGCCATTGATTATTTTCACACTAATGTTGTTGATAGGTTGCATGAAACTTTCTGTTTTATCATTTTGAGTGACAGGTTGGACAACACAGAGACAAAATAGCTGGAAAGTTTCTCCATAATGGTGAAGAAAATTGTGATTTTTGGCAGATATTTCACGTTGGCTGATGTTTTTAGTTTAATGTCAAAAATTTCATGTCTCATCCTTTCCTTGTGTGGTTACATTTCCTACATGTCATTAGCTGCTAGTTAGCATGCTAAATGATTAGCCGCAGAGGTTTCCAGACACTGACTTTAACAGCCATGCTGTCGTTGCTTCACATCGGTGTTTTCACGACGTACAGCTGATGCTAACACTTCAACGCCAAGCATTTGGTGCAATTTCCCATATCACGACCCATTTAAATCCAACCTTCGCTTGGCTGGGTTTGACTGGAGCTACGGTGACTTTTAGGTCGATTGTTGTCTGCAGAAATGTTCCCAAAGCACAGAAAATGGCAGATTTTTACATGCAGTTGCTTTTAGTCAGGCTGATTTTGTCAAAAAGTTGCATGAAACTTGATGTTTTATCGTTTCGAGTGACAGATTGGGCAACACAGAGAAAAAAAATGTGGAAAATTGCTCCTTAAAGGTGGAGAAAACTGGGATTTTTTGACAGATGTTGCACAACTTTTCACATTTGCTGATATTTGTAGTGTAACATCAAAAGTCTGATCTTTTCCTACCAGATGTTTTGCATGCTAGTTAGCATGCTAATTGATTAGTCTCATGGATTTTGAGACACTGACTTTAACAATGATGTTGCCGTTGAGTACTTTCTTATTTATAAAGTTGATTAGTGCCATGAAACTTTCTGTTTTGTCTTTATGAGTGACAGATTGGGTAACTCAGGTGCTCTGTGATGGTGGGAAAAATTGCACTTTTGTACAGATATTGCACAAATTTTCACGTTTGTTGATGTTTTTAGTTTAATGGCAAAAGTCTCATCTTTTCCTTATGTGTTTGCGTTTCCTATCAGATGTTTAGCATGCTAGCTAGCATGCTAAATGACTAGCATCAGAGGTTTCCAGACACTGATTTTCACGCCCGTGTTTCCCTTGATTACTTTCACATTAGTATTGTGGATAATTTGCATGAAACTTTGTGCTTTGTGTTTATGAGTGACAGATTGGGCAACATGGAGAAAGAAAATGTGTTTTCTACATGCTGTTAGCTGCTTGTTAGCATGCTAATGGTTAGCCTCAGAGGTTTCTAGTCACTGACTTTAACACCTGTGTTGCTGTTGATTACTTTCACATTAGTATTGTTGATAAGTTACATGAAGCTTTGCAATTTGTAGACAAAATATCTGGAAAATTGCTTCATTATGGTGGAGAAAAGTTTTCACAGGTTTGCTGATGTTTATAGTTTAATGCCAAAAGCTTCATCTTTTCATTCTACCTTTGCATTTCATTTATGATGCTAGCTGCTAGTTAGCATGCTAAAGGTTTTCCTCTGAGGTTTCTAGACCCTGATGGTAGCATGTTTCTTCATTTGCTGTTGGTTTCAGTTTAGAGTCAGAGGTTTTGTTGTTCATCATTCTAGTGTGACATTAGCTGCTAGTTAGCATGCTAATTGATTAGCTTCAAGATAATGATTTGTATCTTTTGATGTAATTTTTTTGTATTTTAGTTTAATTCTTGCCTATTTCTGTCATTTTTGCGTCTTTAGTGAAATTTTTGTGTTTTTTAGTGTAATTTTTGCATCTTTTAGTGTAATTTTTGTCCTTTTGTGTAGTTTTTGTGTATTTTAGTGTCATTTTTGCATTTTTTCATGTAGTTTTTGCATATTTTAGTGTTATTTTGCATCTTTTCATGTCAGTTTTGTGTCTTCTAGTGTCATTTTTTGCGTTTTTTAGTTTGATTCTTGTATAATTCTGTCATGTTTGGGTCTTTTTGTGTAATTTTTATGTCTCTTAGTGTCATTTTTGCATCTCTTGGTGTCATTTTTGCATCTTTTCGTGTAATTTTTGCAATTTTTTGTGTCATTTTTGCTTCATTTAGTGCAATTTTTGCATCTTTGTGATGCCTTTGCATTTCCTGCATGATGTTAGCTGCTATTTAGCATGCTAATTGATTAGCCTCAGAGGTTTCCAGATGCAGACAGTAACATCCGTGTTGTCGTTGCTTCACAGCAGTGTTTTCACAACTTACAGCTGATGCTGTTCCACGGTATATAGAAATTTTATGTACTGAATTACCACAAATGTGAAGAATTTCTGACCCCAAGGTGAAGAAAAATGAAATTATCAAGTCAGTTTCATGACGCTACCGCTGAAATTTGAGTTTAGTTCTTGTTTAGCAAATTAAAAACAAGCAACACTGAGCCAAAGTAGTGTTTTATGAACAGCCCTAATTGGACTTTTTTCATGATATTTAAGTAAACAACATAAACAACATTTTGTCCATGTAGGGATACCAGTGATTAAAGTCTGTGTAGATGTTCATGCAAATCTGCAGAAAAAACAGAGAAATCATTAATTTCCCTTCAGTCTGACAGACAGTTGATCCGTCTAATGATTGACATGAGGGAACCTCTGATCCTCCTCCAGACTGAATAGCATCAGCTGCATCTCCTCAGCCGTCCTCTTCCTTCCTGCTTCACTTCTTCGCTCTTTCTTTGCGTGTTTATGCCGATGCTGCTGCTGCTCTTGTGTTTGGATGTGAAACGCCCGTCAGAGGTCTGAATGTGAAGCTAAAGGAGGTGAAGTGGAAGCAGGAAAAGATCTGAGATCAAAGAAGACACATCATTCAACCATTAGAGATGTGCTGAAGCTTTTAGACGTCTCTCCAGTGTTTCTGGAGCTGTTTGGGTTTTAACGTTAACGGACGCCTCGAGTGTTTGTCCGTCGGTACGAGGAGGCAGAAGAACGTCCAGATGGTCGGCAGCAGGTTCAGGACGAAGCAGAGACAGTAGAGGACACTGGACTCTGCAGGAGGGATGTGCATGGAATGATCTGAAGTCTCATTTTAAACTGAAATTTGACTCTGACTCTAAATGAAATAGATGCATTGAAACAGCAAATTAAAGACGGAAAATGAGTTTTAAACTACCATGTACAGCTGTAAATATGTGTAAACAGCATGTTTCAAGTGATTCCAGTTTTAAAAAACAACATCTTATACTTGCGGCAGGCAGACGATAACGCAAAGAGCATAAAATATAACAAATATGTGATATATGTAGTATTCACGCAACTATAAACATGAAAAGGTGTAAAAATATCACATTATGTAGCATATTAAAGGGTCAAAAGACAGTAAAGAGAAGGTTCATTTGAATTAAAATACATTAAAATTGTATAATTTATTTTTTCAATATATTTTTTAAATTTGTGACATTTTTTATGGCATATATAGGAATTAAGAGACTGTAAGGAGATGGTTTGTTTAAAATAAAATTCATTATATAAATATTAAAATATCATATCATCCACTGATTAAAGGACAGTAAAGAGAAGAAAAATTTAAATTAAAATCCATTAAAATTGCGCAAATAATTTTTTTCAAAATATTTTTTAACCTTTTTTTTCATTTTTATAGCATATAGAAGGATTTAAAGGCAGAAAAGAAGACTTACTAAAAATAAAATGCATTAAAATTGTGAAATTTATTTTTTCACTATATCACTTTTTTTATTTTTATATATAATATATATATATATATATATATATATATATATATATATATATATATATATATATATATATATATATATATATATATATATATATATATATATATATATAGGGATTAAAAGACTAAAGAGAAGATTTGTTTCAATTAAAATACATTAAAATTGTGGAATTTTTTTCAGTATATTTTTAATTTTAATTTTGTTATAGCATGTAGAAGGATCAAAAGGCAGTAAAGAGAAGATTTATTTAAAATAAAATACATTAAAATTGTGTAATTTAATTTTTAAAATATATTTTTGAATTAAAAATAGCACATAGAAGGATTAAAAGACAGTAAAGGGACTGTTAATTTCAATGAAAATACTATAAAGTTGTGTAATTTATTTTTTTAATGTGTTTTTTAATGTTCTACATTTTTTATAGCATATATAGGGAATAAAGGACAGTAAAGAGAATATTTACTTAAAATACGTTAAAATAGTGTAATTTTTTCTTTTTTTTAAATAAAAAATGGGGATTAAAGGGCAGTAAAGTGAAAGTTGCTTTTAAATTTTAATATTTGTCCTATAGAAATCTGTACATTGATGAAGACTGATTAAATAATTCTATGAAATTGCAGAATTATGCAGTTTAAAAAAATACATTTACATTAAATTTTTAAAAATATTTTTAGAAGTGTTAAAAGTTTTAAAAGCGTGAATGCAAACATAAAAGTTTATTTTTCTTAATTTTCCTTAAACATTATTGTCTTACAAATTGAAGTTTTTTTTATTAACATTTAATTAGTTTAATTTAAATATAATTCTAGCAGAGGAAATGTAAAATTCTGCTGAAATTCAAACCAACAGTTAGAAAACCTGTAAAATGTGCTTTTACAGTGTATAGAAGATTTAAAAGGCAGTAATGCAAACATAAAATTTAAATATTCCTTATTTTTCTTATACAAAACTGTATTACAAATTGCTTTTTTAAAATTTTTTATATATTTTTACCCCCCAAAAATATAATGTTTCTTAAATTCAGCTGTGAAACGACTGAGAAAATATCCAGGTAAAATCTGTCTCTTTACTGTTATTTATTTTTTAAATTATTTATGATAGTTTCCTGCAGTCAGATATTCTAGCTGTGTGTTTTTTACAGTGTGGGTTGGAGGTGGAGGGCGGTTGCCATGACGATGCCAGGCAGGGCAGGACCATACGGAGCGAGGCCGGGGGGCGGTGGCTAGCAAGCAGCTCGTGCCGCGTCTTAGCGGGATAATCCATTGTAATCCCAGGCGGGGGGAGTCGCTGGCTCATCTCCCCTCCTTCCCCTCTCCCCTCCTCAGCCTCCCCCGGGGTGGTTCCTCCTCCCATGGGAGAGGAGGAGGAGGAGGAGGAGTAAGTGGAGGAGGAGGAGGAGGAGGAGGAGTGAAGGAATTAGCATCTGTTAGCGCTCAGGTTAGCTCCTCTGAGCCGAGGGAGAAAAAACACCCAGTAGAGCTGCTTCCACTCCAGTCTCATCACTCCTCCATCCATCCATCCATCCATCCATCCATCCATCCATCCATCCATCCATTAATCCATCTATCCATTCTTCATGCATCCATCCATTCATCCATCCATCATCCATCCTCTATCCATCATCCATTCATTCATCCATCCATCATCCATCCATCATCCACCCATCATCCATCATCCATCCATCATCCATCCATCCATCGTCATCCATCCATCATCCATTCATTCATCCATCCATCATCCATCCTCTATCCATCATCCATTCATCCATCCATCATCCATCCATCCATCATCTATTCATTCATCCATCCATCATCCATCCTCTATCCATCATCCATTCATTCATCCATCCATCATCCATCCATCCATCATCCATCCATCATCCATTCATCCATCCATCATCCATCCATCAACCATCCATCATCCATTCATTCATCCATCCATCATCCATCCTCTATCCATCATCCATTCATCCATCCATCATCCATCCATCCATCATCTATTCATTCATCCATCCATCATCCATCCTCTATCCATCATCCATTCATTCATCCATCCATCATCCATCCATCCATCCATCATCCATCCATCATCCATCCATCATCCATCCATCAACCATCCATCATCCATTCATTCATCCATCCATCATCCATCCTCTATCCATCATCCATTCATCCATCCATCATCCACCCATACATCATCCATCCATCATCTATTCATTCATCCATCCATCATCCATCCTCTATCCATCATCCATTCATTCATCCATCCATCATCCATCCATCCATCCATCCATCATCCATCCATCATGCATCCATCATCCATTCATTCATCCATCCATCCATCATCCATCCCTCATCCATCCGTCATCCATTCATTCATCCATCATCATCCATCCATCCATCATCCATTCATCCATCCATCATCCATCCATCATCCATTCATTCATCCATCCATCCATCATCCATCCATCATCCATCCATCATTCATCCATCCATCATCCATTCATTCATCCATCCATCATCCATTCATCCATCCATCATCCATCCATCATCCATCCATCCATAGATAGATAGGGAGGTGATTTTTTGGTGCTAGTATGAATTTCATCTATGACCAATCCTTTAGTTTGGACTGATCCATTTGGTCGTCTAGAACGGGGGGTTTTCTGTGACACTGGATGTTTCTTTAAACTTTTAACCACCTTCACCACCGTGGAAAATCCAAGTGGAATCCTGGTTGGATGACATTAGATTCATCTTCTGTCTCTGCATACGTCCATCCTTCACTCCACTGAGAAGAAGCAGTTCAACTCTTCCTTCTTCCCACAAAGACATATTTAATCTGTGGGGACAAAAACATGATAGTTCATGAGATTTCCTGTGTCCAGACCTTAGAGACATCCTGTAGAGGAAGAAAAACAATAAAAACAGCTGCTGATATCTCTGTAAAACATCAACCTGCTTCAGTTCTGGAAGATAAACGCTTCAGACCCTGCAGGACCTTCTCAGTTTCCACAGTAAAATAAAAACAGCGAACTTCCTGTTTAGAGGCGGGTTCATGTATTTTCTAACATCCATGATCCAGAGAAACGACTGACGGTGGATTCAGGACACAAATTCAATAGAAGCAGCTGATGATGATGAAGGTCGGTCATCTGTTCACAGGGTCACTGCTGTCCTGGACATGTGACCACATGATGCACACACAGCAACACACACAGCAACACACACAGCAACACACACAGCGAAACACACAGCGACACAGCAACACACACAGCAACACACACAGCAACACACACAGCAACACACACAGCAACACACACAGCGACACAGCAACACACACAGCAACACAGCAACACACACAGCAACACACACAGCGACACACACAGCAACACAACAACACACACAGCAACACACACAGCAACATACACAGCAACACATGAAGACGCTGACAGCAGCTAGAAGGTCACATGATGCAGGCGTGACACAAACAGTCTTTCTGTTCACATGAACACAAACACGTCTGTCTGAGAGGCGGAGATGGAAGATGACGTCAGAAAACAATCTTCCTTTCTGTCCTTGAGTTTGTTGTTGACTGAAATCATTCATTCAGCTTCATGTGGATCTTTGACTGCAGAAAGACAATCGTCTGGAACGGAACCATTAGGCAGATTTATAGTCTTCATAGCGCACAGAAGGGTTAAAAGGCAGTAAAGTGGACATTAATTTGAATTAAAATACCTAAAAATTGTGTCATTAATTTTTTTCAATATATTTTAAATTTTTTGAGCTATAAAAGGGTTAAAAGACAATAAAGAGGCGGTATAATTAAATTAAAATACACTAAAATGGTGTAATTGAATTTTTTTCAATATGTTTTTGAATTTTTAGATTTTGTTATAGTGTATAAAAGGGTTAAAAGACAGTAAAGTCAGGCTTTATTGAAATTAAAATACATCAAAGTTGCATCATACATTTTAGAAGGGTTAAAAGGTTAATTTGAATTAAAATATAGTTAAGCTGTTTAATTTAATTTTTTAAAGTATATTTTTACATATTTTATTAAATTTTACAGCATATTAAAAGACAGTAAAGAGAAGGTTTATTTAAATTAAAATACATCAAAATTGTGTAATTTATTTTTTTTTAATTTATAGCATATAGAAGGATTAAAAGACAGTAAACTGAAGGCTAATTTAAAATTGTAACATTTTTCGTATAGAAATCTGCACATTTATATATATATATATATATATATATATATATATATATATATATATATATATATATATTTATATTCCCCATTTTTTTTTTTACCACATTTTGTAATAGAAGATTTTGTGGAAGATTTAAAAGATAGTTAAGTGAAGGTTAATTTAAAATGTTTGGATTTTTTTTTCAAGTTTTATGAGGGAGTTACATGTACAGTTACTAATGAATCTCACGAGTCCTCATTTAGACACAAAACGATGTAAAAATTACATGAAAAGATGCAAAAATGACAAAAAATTGCAAAAATGACACTAAAAGATCCAAAAATGACAATGAAAGATGAAAAAATTGCACAAAAATACACAAGGAGACAAGAATAGCACATAAAGACACAAAAATTACTCGAAAAGGTGCAAAATGACACTAAAAGATACAAAAATTACATGAAAAGATGCAAAAATTAGACTAAAAGATTCAAAAATGACACTAGAAGATTCAAAAACGACAGATGCAAAAATGACAAAAACTTGCAAAAATGACAGTAAAAGATGCAGAAATTACACAAAGCGACAAGAATAGCACATAAAGACGCAACAATTACACGAAAAGATGCAAAAATTCCACTAAAAGATGAAAAACGACCCTAAAAGATGCAAAAATGACACTTAGATGCTAAAATGTTACCAAAACATGCAAAAGTTGCATTAAAAGTTGCAGAAATGTTAGTATAAGATGTAAAATGACAGTCTTTGTCATGGTGCCCGTTGCTCGCTAAAACACTGTAATTTTCCATAATTAAAACATGTGTTCTTGCCTTCATTTCATACATTTTTTCTGTTTTATGGGGGATATTTACATGTTGGATTAGATTCTGTGAGGAGAAAATGCTGCAGAATTGAGACGAATGGTTTCAGCAGGGAGTGTGTTTGTTAGCGGCGTTAGCGCTGTTAGCGGCGTTAGCATGGCTACTGTTTACACAGCCTTTATCCCTCCACTGCATTGAGGAAACAATCTCCTTAATTAACGGCGGGGTTTTTAATCCGGCCGGCCCGTTAAAAAGCCCCGTCGCTGCAGTGGAGACATTGATTTGTTGTGTGCAGCTGGAATATGTGGCGATGATTATTAAATCATATTGACGGAAGCAGGTCCTGGCTGCACTCAGGTGATGTATGTCTGCTCTTTAATTAAAGCTCTCAGGTTCAGGGGGACGCAGGTCTCTCCGTCTAATTAGAAATGATCACACGTTCCACGCTCTGCTCCAGAGATGTTTTCACTGGGAACGAAACCGTCAGGAGGCTTTGTTCTTACGTGATCTTCAGCATCACGTCAGCTGTAATAACACTTCACTGATCTGTAGCTGCAACCGTCCAAGAGGTTTCTCTGCTCACTGTCTCCGTTTAACTCACTGTTGGTTCATGTTCAATTTACAGTCCTGCAGCTCTAAGACAACGAAGGGAACAACATGAAGAAGGAGAGAGAATGAAGAAATGTCATAGGATACAGTTAAAACGACACAAAGATGCAAAAATAGCATGAAAACACACAAAAATTACACTAAAAGATGCAAAAATAGCATGAAAACACACAAACGTTATACTAAAAGATGCACAATTACACTAAAAGATGCAAAAATACCATTAAAAGTTGCAAAAGTAACACAGAAATAATCAAAAATGACACTAAAAGATGCAAAAATAACACTGAAAGAGACAAAAATAACATGAAAAGATACAAAAAATATACTAAAAGATGCAAAATTGAACTAAAAGTTGCAAAAATGACCCAAAAAATGCAAAAATGACATGAAAAGATGGAAAAAATGACACAAAAACATGCAAAATGACATGAAAAAATGCAAAATTGACTTAGTAGAAGTTTCTGAGATGCAGAGCAGCTTTTCAGCGGCTGGTCGTCGTTACTCTGAAGCCTTTTCTCCGTTTCATGACTCAGCAGCTGATGACAGATGAACTCAGCCTCATTCCTGAAGGACAAGTTGAAGTTTGACCTTCAGCTGATGTCAAACGCTTCCACCTGCAGCCTCCTCCTCCTCCTCAGTGACAGTGATGCATGGCCGGTGTTTAGCATGAAGCCGTGGATGTTCCAGAGGTTCCAGAGGATCCAGAGGATCCAATGGATCCAGAGGATCCAGAGGATCCAGAGGATCCAGAGGCTCCAGAGGATCCAGAGGATCCAGAGGTTCTAGAGGCTCCAGAGGATCCAGAGGCTCCAGAGGATCCAGAGGATTCAGAGGATCCAGAGGTTCCAGAGGATCCAGAGGTTCTAGAGCCTCCAGAGGATCCAGAGGTTCCAGAGGTTCCAGAGGATCCAGAGGATCCAGAGGCTCCAGAGGTTTCAGAGGTTCCAGAGATTCTAGAGTCTCCAGAGGCTCCAGAGGTTCTAGTCTCCAGAGGCTCCAGAGGATCCAGAGGTTCCAGAGGATCCAGAGGATCCAGAGGATCCAGAGGCTCCAGAGGTTCCAGAGGTTCCAGAGGTTCCAGAGGTTCCAGAGGATCCAGAGGATCCAGAGGATCCAGAGGTTTCAGAGGTTCCAGAGGTTCTAGAGTCTCCAGAGGCTCCAGAGGATCCAGAGGATCAATGGATCCAGAGAATCCAGAGGATCCAGCGGATCCAGAGGATCCAGAGGCTCCAGAGGATCCAGAGGATCCAGAGGCTCTCGGTGTGTTCAAGAAGCCAAACGTCTCCTGGCATCAAGGACAACCAGCAACGTCCTGGACCTCCAGAGAGCAGCAGGACGGACACTGACCGTCCATCACTGCTGGACCCACCATCCAGCAGGAGCAGCAGGAAGCTGCTGCATCAGCTGACTCTCCACTGCATCAGCTGCTAGCGTTAGCATCGGGCTGTAAATCAGTCTGAGTGTTTCACTCACAGAAGAGGTGGAAAAACAGACGTTTACAACGACGTGTTTCTGGAGGAGAAGAGGAGGAAGCTGCTAGAGCAGAAGTAGGTTTAGTTCATTTCTTTGAAGCTCCTGCATGAAGAAAAACAGGAAAAAAACTTTAAAAATGACATTAAAAGATGCAAAAATGACATGAAAAAGATTCAAAAATGACATGAAAAGATGCAAAGATGACACAAAAAAATGCAAAAATGACACAAAAAGATGCATAAGTGGCATGAAAAGATACAAAAATGACTCTAAAAGATGCAAAAATTACATAAAGAGATGCAGAAATGACACAAAAAAATGCAAAAATGACATGAAAAAATGCATTGTTGAATTTTGGTGTTGTTGAATTTATTTCCTAAAAGCTACAACACAGAAAACTACTGAAGTAAACCGAATTATTAGACCATAAAAATGTTTTATTATCAGTATTTAGTTTGCATCAGCTGATTAAAAAAAAAAAAAACTTAGGTCGAGGTAATTTTAATGAAATTAGTTTGATAGCTTCATTTTTTGGGTGTTTTTGGCAGAATCTTCTCCTCAGAAGCTGCTCTGAAATAAAACCGTCTCCCTTCTGTTAATTATGACCAGATTCTGGATGTAATTCATCCTGAATCTGTTGGCGCTAATGGGACAGTTTAAAAAGCATAAATCTTCTTCAGTCGTCTTAATGCAAAAAGCTGTAAGTTATTAAAGGAAATTAATTCAAGGTCACGTTTTAATACGCAGCCGTCATTTAGTCTGAGCTACTATTCATCAGCTGCAGCAGAAAAACAGGATGAACAAGTCAACAAAAAGACACCAGATATCAGAGGCAGAAACAGCAAAAACAGAAAAACATCATCAGATGTTCAGCTTTCCAACGGTCCTTAAACGTGTCATGTTTGACCAGCAGTTCTATCAGGAAAATTAACAAAATCTGTGCTTAAAGTTGTGATTTTGAAATCGTTTTATTCTTCATGTCTCATTTAGAAAATCACCCAGAATAAAGTTGTTGAAGATTCTAAAACTGCAGCATTTTTCAGTACGATTCAGTTTGTAACTGACAAATCTGCACTTTAAATCATGACATTTCTGCAAAAATTACACTTTAATAAACTGTTGGCACTAAAAAGATCCTGTAAAATCTAAATATTCTGCCGTTCTCAGTGCAACTGAAAAACTGATTGAGAGAAGAATAAAATAGAATAAAATCTTTAACCGACTCTACATACTATAGATAGATTGTATATTGAAGATATTTGACTATTTTTGTTCTTTGTTTTCGTCATTCTTTAAACAAATATTTCCTGAATATTAGTAAACTATCTGTAGGTCACAGCCGAGTTATTAATGGCTTCAGTGATTCACTGAAGAATCCAGAATTTTTTATTTTTTACAGAATCTGATTCAAGCAATTTTTAAAGGGGGTAAATATCACCATTTTAAGCCCAGATTTGGTTCCTGACCAAACAGTGCATCACAAATGTAAATCTGACGGTTGTTTCTGGCAGAGAAATGTTGTAATTTTGGCATCTTTTAAAAGTTCACTTTTTAAACCTGTTGGCAGGTTCTGGGTCAAAAATCTGATGGAGAAAAAGTGTTCAGGTGCATTTTAGGTTCATTTATTGAAACTAAGGAGCTGAAAACAGTCGCTGACATCCAGTCGTCTGGTCTGTAGGAGGCAATAAATCTAACAATGTCTAGTGGGATGTTCTGTAGCTCTTCAAGCTCTAAAAGATGTAGAAAACCGGTATTCTCTCCATGATGTCATAAATGTATGTTGCTTGATGACCTCCAACCAAAGCTAGCTCATGCATGCTAGCTGAAAGTAGCTTTTGGGCTGATTTAAAACTGGTTTTGACCAGTTCTGGACTTGGTTTTGGTCTTGTTCAGTCTGCTTTAAGGCTAGTTTCAGACTAGCTTCTGGGCTGATTTTAAACCAATTCTTGACTTGGTTTTGGACTGTTTTTAGACTTGATTAATAATTTTAGATCAGAAGTACACAATGTCAGTAAATGTAGATCATCTGTAGTTCCTGGTTGTTCCACCAGGTGGAGCCTCTTCCTGTTTAATCCTGTAGAGACCAGAGGAGGCGCCACTCAGACTACAGTTCATGTTGGAAAGCAGAGAGCATTGTGGGAGTTTAGCAGCAACGAGCACCATGACAGAGACTAACGTGCCGCTTAATGACCTCCAACCAGAGTTTATGAGTTGAAGACAAACTGGGAGAGAATAGAGTTGCCTCGGAAACCAAATCATGCGTCTGTTGACTAAAATAAGCAATCGTCAGTATTTTTAGACATGTAAATATCCTTCATTAGACATTAAAAAGTCTCACTAAGAAAAGAATAAGGATTTTAAATTGATCTCTGAAATTTACCACATTTTGTGTTATTTTACATTTTTTATGCAAAAAATCATTTTACATTTGACATGATTTCAACTTAACCATGTATTTTTGTTTATTAAAAGTGTTTTTAAATTGTTTTCAAGGTTAAATCCAACAGTAGATCTGCCTTTTGTGTGAAGTTACACATTAAAACTCATAACAGGGTATGAAATAGACACCATATTCTTGCACATATTATGGATTTTTGTTCACATTTGCAGCTCTTAGACTGTAGCTGTACCATTTAAGAACAGAAAATATCCTTTTTTTTCACTACAGATACTCGATTTTTGTTTTAGCTTTACTATTAAATATACTTAGACATGGAAATATCCGTCAGTAAACATTAGAAAGTCGCATTAAGGCCAGAATAAGGATCATAAATATGAAAAATTGCAGTTTAGCTTGTAAAGGGGCACAATGACAAAGACTTCTGTGCAGGTTAATAACCTCCAACCAGAACTCCATTGACTAAAATGGATGATTTTAATGTCATTTTACATCTAAGAACTAATTTTGCATTTGACACGAGTTAAATTTAACAGGTTTTTTGTTTACTAATAAGGTTTTTACATTTTTTTCAAAGGTAAATCCAATCATTTTTAGTTTAATGTACAGCTTTTTATGTAAAGTTACATAATAAAACTCATAACAGAGCGTGAAATACACTGAACAAATACACTGAACATTTTATGAGTTTTTCTTCACATTTGCAGCTTTATTAAGACTGTAGATTTACCATTGAAGAACAGAAAATATCCATCCATCCATCCATCCATCCATCCATCCATCCATCCATCCATCCATCCATCCATTATCTATACACCGCTTAATCCTCACTAGGGTCACGGGGGGGTGGAGCCTATCCCAGCTGACTCGGGTGAAGGCAGGGGACACCCTAGACAGGTCACCAGTCTGTCGCAGGGCTACATATAGAGACAAACAACCACTCACACATTCACACCTACGGGCAATTTAGAATAATCAATTAACCTCAGCATGTTTTTGGACTGTGGGAGGAAGCCGGAGTACCCGGAGAAAACCCATGCATGCACAGGGAGAACATGCAAACTCCATGCAGAAAGATCCCAGGTCCGAGCTGGGATGTGAACCAGGGACCTTCTAGCTGCAAGGAGAAAGCGCTAACCACTACGCCACTGTACAGCCCTGAACAGAAAATATATTCTTCACTATAGATACTTGATTTTCTTTATAGCTTTACAGTTAAATAGCAGGAAAGTGGAGATAAACCATAAAAATGCAGTAAATGTCCTGTCTTTTGAAAAAAACCTACAGGACAAATCTGTGTAATGAGCACATTTGCTGCTATTTCATAGATTTAATTCTCAGAGTGACGTTTTTTTTCACTTTGTGATTCAATGAATGACTCCAGCAGAACAACACAGAGCTCTTCTGTTATTTTAAAAGCAGAAAAGGGCAGAAATGGGACGTAAAGAGAAAGAGACGGAGCAGAATAAGGACGTGAAGGGAAGAAGAGCAGCAGCAGTGGGTTGGACTGCAGCAGAAAGGAAGAAAGAAAGAAAGGAAAGGAAGGAGAGGAGGAATGGACTGTGTCATCAGGCCGGTGGGGGATGGAGGCAGAAAGATGGAGGAAAGAGGTCAGCTGGGGGGTGGAGGAGGAGGATGGAGGTGATGGTGATGATGATGGAGGGGGAGGGGAGGAGAAGAGGAATTTATTTCATCTTCATTCACTTCGTCGGAGCGTTTTCTGCATGAAAAATGTAAAAAATACTGCAATATTTCACTGAAAATACAGCAAAACATGAGCTCTGTTTCTGTTCTTTATGTAAAATCACGGTTCTAACTGTAAAATGGATTTTTTTAACTCAACCTACATGTTCTTCTGTTCATATACAGAATTAGAAACAAATAAAACAACAAAATCATGATTTTATTCCTATTTTTTGTCATTTTATGTCTAGTTTTTTTGATTTTTATACCAGTTTCTGTCACGTTATGTGTCCTTTTTGTTGATTTGTGTCTTGTTTTTGTCATTTTGTGACAATTTTTGTCATTTTATATGTAGTTTTTTTTTTTTTAAATCGTTTTGTGTCTTTTTTAGTCATCTTATGCCAATTTTGGACATTTTATGTCAGTTTTTTGTCATTTTATGTCAGTTTTTTGTCATTTTATGTCTAGTTTTTGTTATTTTGTGTCTCGCTTCTGTCTTGTGTCTTGTTTTTGTTGTTTTATGTCAATTTTTGTCATTTTATGTCAAATTTTTGTCATTTTGTGTCTCATTTTTCTCATATTGTGGCGGTTTTTGTTATTTTAAATCTAGTTTTTGCTATTTTGTGTCTTATTTTTGTCATGTTATGTCTCGTTCTTGTCATTTTAAGTCTAGTTTTTGCCATTTTATAGCAGTTTTTGTCATTTTATGTCTAGTTTTTGTCATTTTGTGGCAGTTTTTGTCATTTTATGTCTAGTTTTTGTCTTTTTAAGTCTAGTTTTTGTCATTTTGTGTCTCTTTTTGTTATTTTGTGTAAATTCTTATTATTTTGTGTCCTGTTTTTGTGACTGTACATCACTTGTGCTTAGTTCAGGGCCTGTCTACATGCTGAAAATGTGACTATTATTTGTGTTTTTACAGTTTCTGGCTCTGATAAAAGGTCATTTTATCATTTTTTACGTGTTTTATTTTAAACCCTGCGGTGGATTTAGGAGTTCAGGAGCTCGATGGTGAAACTTTCACCTGCCGTCTGTGTTTGCTGTAATAAGGATGATTCAGACGAGGTGGGAGGACGAAGGTGATGATGATGATGAGGTGGGGGAGGGGCTCTGTCATAATGCAGGGTGTTGACTGTGGTTTCACTTTAATCGAATCAGCTGCTGTCTGACCACCAAACAATACGTCCTACAGAGGAAACGGCACAAAGACGCCACTGTGGCGTCAAACTGCTCGACTTGTACACCAGAAAACGTCTCAGTGACTCGGATGATTCGTTATCATCCTAGGAGCTCATTTTATTACCAAAAGATGATTTAAAGACAAGTTTCCAGCCTAAGAGTGTCAAAAAATGACATTTTCCTCATTTTAAACAACTTAATTCACGTGTTTCCTTCGTTAATTTGTAGATAAATGTTGTTATTCTATATGTTTAGCTTCACATTATTCCTGTGAAACATGAAATAAACATGAGTTCAGGAGTTGAGGTGAATTCATGCAGGAATTCTGCCATCTGCTGGACACTAAAGGAAGCCGTTACAGTAGAAATACACAGTAGAGAGCATTTATGTGAGAAAGTTGTGTCTCGTTTTTGTACTTTCTTCTTCCGTTTGGATCATTTTATGTCTCTTTGGGACAGCTGGGTTTATTTTCTGTCATTTTGTGTTTTGGTTTTGTTGTTTTGTGTCTTGTTTTGGTCATTTAAAGCATCTTTGGGACAGTTTAGTCTCTTTGTGATCACTTTGTGTCTCCTTTGTTTTGTTCTCTGTCTAGTTTTTTGCATTTTTGTGACTCTTTTCTGTCATTTTGTATCTCTTTTTGTCATTTTGTGTCTAGTTTTTGTCATTTTATGCATCTTTGGGACAGTTTAGTCTCTTTGTGATCACTTTGTGTCACTTTGTTTTGTTTTCTGTCTCATTCTTAGCATTTTTGTGTCGTGTTTCTGTTGTGTCTGTTTTGTTTTGATTTGTCTCGTTTTTGTCATTTAATGTGTGATGTTTGTCATTTTACGTCTCGTTTTAGTCTTTTCATGTCTCTTTGTGGTCGTTCTGTCTCCTCATCCTGTAGATGTTTTTCTATCTCCATGTCTCCAGACGTTTCCTCTCTGCTCTGCTCATCATCAGTAGAAAGATGTTTCACCATGCTGGATGGATCTCCAACAACCTCCTCCTCTGTTCTCTGTTTCTGAGCCATGATGCATTTATTTGATTCATCCAGTAGCTTTGGTTTTCCTCTCAGTCTCTGTGTGGAAACACTGCCTGCAGTTCAACCTGGAAACTCTCTGAATTTTTATCACTTGACTGTTGCTCACAGCTCAGTCAGTCCAAGCTTCACTGTTGTAATAAGAGATGCAGAATTTTTTGTTTTTCACGGAATGGAATTGGTGCGAATGGTTCATTTTTGGTGAATTTTTAAATGTCGTCATGTAGAATGAGGTGACTTTGACAAGATATTTGAATTTTAAGCTCAGATTTGGATGTTTTCCGTGACAGAACTTCATTTACCATGTGATGCGTTAAAGGAAAGTTGTCATTTTGCATTTATTTTATTGATCCAGGAGGTTTTATTTTCCTCTCAGTAGAAACACTGCCTGCAGTTCAGCCGAGTGTTTCTGTCATGTGACTGAATCCTGACCTCCGTGTTTCCTGTTTCAGATGATTCCTCCTCGGAGAGCGGCAGCGGCAACGGTCTGCCCGCCCTGACCCCTCCCTCCTCCGCCGTCACGGACGCCGCCATCGTCAGGGAAACGGAGGTCGTCAACGGCAACGGAGGCCCCGCCCCGCTGGACTTCAGCACCCCCACCTCGTCCTCGTCCTCGTCGGAGGACCAGCAGCCGATGAACCTCAGCGAGCCGCCGCCCCAGCGCCTGTCCTCCGCCCACCTCCCCGTCACCGTGTCGGCGGCGGCGGCGGCGCTGCTCGGAGCGCTGCACCCCAACGCCCCCGAGGAGCTGCGCAGGAAGTTCCCGCTGGCCGCCAAGCCGCCGCTGCCGCCGCATCCGGCGCTGCCGCTTCCTCTACCGCACACACACACTCCCAACACACACTCACACACCGCAGAGCTGCGACTGGACCGAGACTACGGAGGCAAGGTGAGGACAAAATACCTCCTCTGGTTTACTAGAGTCCGTCCAGGAAAACAATCGCGTCGTATCCGTCAATCATTTTCACACGTTTTGAGTCATTGTGATCATTATGAACATTTTCAAGAGTTTTCAAGTAATTCTGAACAAATTGCACGTCTTTTTGAACAATTTGTAAGACGTTTTGGACAAATTTAGAGAATTTTTTGTGTAATTTTAGAAAATTTTAATGCAATGATTAAAAACACATCTGAGTTCAGGTAAAAACTGACACCAGATCAGTTTTACATCCATCCAGGTGTCACAGTTTGAAGAATAAATCTTATTTCAGCAAAATAACGAAAAGGGAAAAAAAGACTAAAAAAAAACCAAAATTACCAAAAATGGACCAAAATGACTCAAGAATGGACAAAAATTACTCCATTACAAGAAGGACTCAGAAATTCACCAAAATGACTCAAAAATTAATTAAAATTACTAAAAAAAAATTGACCAAAATGACCAAAATTGACTAAAGTTACTCAAAAGTTAACCAAAAATTGACTAAAATGACTCCAAAATGACTCAGAAAATTGACCAAAATGAACCAAAATGACCAAAAAATTACCAAAATGACTCAAAAATGGATCAAAATGACCAAAAATTGATCAAAATTAACAAAAACAGACGAAAATTAGTTCAAAATTGACCAAATCAACTTAAAAAATGATCAAAATTACTCAGAATTGGACCAAAAACATTCAAAATTTTCCCACCATAACCAAAAATTTACTGAAATAACTCCAAAATGACTCAAAAAGAGACAAAAATGGCTCCTAATTTTTCCAAGCAAAGAAGACTGGTTTGTCTGAAAACTTGACTAAAATTACAAAAAAGTGTCCCAAAAGAAATCAAAACATGTCTTAATTTAGTTCAAATCTAACCAAATTGTCAACAAACCTTTCCAAAATAAAAGAATCAATGTCTCTAAATGGCTTCCGAGTTCTTCAGAACGTCGCAGACATTTCAAAATAAAATGCTAAAACTCATTAAGTCAGTCAGAACCAACAGATGTTTGTTTATCTCCAGATGAGGATTTCTCATCATTTCTACACCCACAGATAAACTAGTAAACATTGTAATAAATAAATAAATGAGGTGTTTACTGAAGCTTTAATGGACTCATTTCTGGACGGATCCTCAGAGGAAACATCATGGAATCATTCTTACCTTCAGCAGACGTTTTTGTTCCGAGAGAAAAGATTCATTAGAGGAGCTGAAAATAAAAAGCTGCTGTAGACGACCTTTATCCAGCTGAATAGGAGCACGAACACAATACCCACAATGCAATACCCACAATACCCACAATGCAACACCCACAATGCAACACCCACAACACCCACTGTCCTTGAAGGCAACGCAGACGTCTGCCTGCAACACGCAAACACAACAAACACAAACACAGAAACACATGGAAAAACATTTTTAAAAATGTTTAGTGTTCAGAATTTTTCTTTTAGCTAATGACAAAGAAAAGAATAATTCTATATATAGTTAACTTTTTCTTCTGTAATCAACTAGAACAAAACTATGAAAATAAGAATTTTTCTTTGAAATAGCAGCAAAAATAAAGTTAAAAAATAGTATTTTCATTGATTTAGATACATTTTTGAAATTACATTTAAAAAAATTCTAGAGATAAATAATAAATTTTAAAAAATTGTTTAAAAATTCAAAAAAAATATCAGTTGTAAAGAAGGAATTACCATTTGTGAAAAATGTTTTAATGTTTTGTCCTGTTTTTTAAGGTGAACACCATTTTGTGTGATATCTATAATAAAAGAGTTTCCCTCTTTTATCAGTAAATTAACTTTTTTTTATCTTTAATATTCATAATTTTTCTTTATAAATAGTAGCAAACATTTTTTTGCTCATTTAAATATTTAATTAAAACATAAATTACCAAAAATATTTAGTAAAAATACAGATTTGTGATGTAGCTCATTTTAGAATGTTTTTAGAATGTCTTTTTCTTTTATAATTGACTGGACCAACATTGGGAAAATAATATTAATAGTAACAAATTTGACAAATTTTGCAATCCTTAATTTACATGAATTTTCTTTTGAATAGCAACAAAAGATAAAATAATAATTTTACTGATTTAAGTCAATTTTTTAAATTTAATTTAAAATCAATTTAAAATAAATGAATAATATTATTAATTTTTTTAAATGAAATTAAATAAAAATAAAAAAATCTAAATATCTGTTGTTGTCAAGGAAGTACCATTTGTTAAAAAAAAAAGTTTGATGATAGACAAGAACATATTACCAAAAGTATTTTGTAAAGACATAGATTTTTTGATTTGATTTCACTTTTTTTATTCTTATCAGTTTTGCCTTTTCGTCTGTGATTTTTCTCCATATTCTCTGCAGCAACAGCTGGTTTAATCTTGTATTTTGTGTCCAGTCTCCCCCGTACAGCTTCGGCGGCGGCTACGACGGCGTGAAGATGGATCTGAGCGCTGAGGACCTGACCACCGGTCGCCACGGCAGCCAGGTTGCCCCCGACGATGATGATGACGACCACGACGACCACGACGACAACGACAAGATCAACGACACCGAGGGAGTCGACCCCGAGAGATTAAAGGCCTTCAACGTGAGAACGATCAATAACCGATAGAGAAAAACCTGTCAGAGTTATTGATCAGTGGGAGGGACAGAAAACAGGAAGAATGTCCACAGACATGTCCAACATTCCAAAAACTTATCCTAAATGCCTTAATATGGACAAAATGAATGAAATTTAACAAAATGACTCAGAAATTGACAAAAAATTATGAAAAAGCTGACCAAAATGATTCAAGAAATGACAAAAAATGACAAAAATGACTCAAAAATTTACGAAAATGATTCACAAATGACAAAAATGACTCAAATATTGATTAAAGTTACTCAAAAATTGACCAAAAGTACTCAAAAAATTACCAAAATTATTCAAAAATTGACCAAAATTTGACAAAATTACTCAAAAACTGACCAAAATGATTCAAGAAATGACCAAAATGACAAAAATTACTCAAGAATTGATTCAAATGACTCATAAATTGACAAAAAGGACTCAAAAGTTGATTGAAGTTACTCAAAAATTGATCAAAATTACTCAAAAATTGACCAAACGGACTAAAAAAGTGACCAAAGTTACTTAAAAATTGACCAAAATGACAAAAAAATGACAGAAACGACTTAAAGATAATGAAAATGATTCACAAACTGACTAAAATGACTCAAAAATTTATGAAAATTACTCAAAAATTTCCAAAAACTACTCAAAATTTGACGAAAAGGCCTCAAAAATTAATCAAATGACTCAAAAATTTATTAAAATTACGCAAAAATTGACCAGAATGATTCAAAAAGTGACCGAAACACATAAAAAATTGACCAAAATGACTAAAAAATTACAATTACTTAGAAATAGATGAAAATGATTCACAAATTGACGAAAATGACTCAGAAATTGAACAGTTACTCAAAAATTTACCAAAAACTAAAAAATTATACCAAAATTATTTTAAAAATGATGGCATTTACTTAAAAATTGACCAAAATGACTCAAAAATTGACCAAAAGTACTAAAAAGAAAATGACCACATTTACTTAAAAATTGACCAAAATGACTCAGAAATTGTCAAAATTGACACAAACAGAGTCGCTTTTTGTTGACTAATATTTCCATCATTTTGTATTTTGCTGATATCTGCAGCTGCACACTGCAGACAGTTGTCTATAACAGTTGTGTTGTTGTTGTTTTGTCGCTGCAGATGTTTGTGCGTCTGTTTGTGGACGAGAACTTGGACCGGATGGTTCCGATCTCCAAGCAGCCCAAGGAGAAGATCCAGGCCATCATCGAGTCCTGCAGCAGACAGTTCCCCGAGTTCCAGGAACGAGCTCGGAAACGCATCCGCACCTACCTCAAATCCTGCCGACGCATGAAGAAGAACGGCATGGAGGTACGCAGCTGGAGCACAGTGAAGATTTAGAGCCTGGAGACCTGCTGGTGGCCCTCAAACACACAATATTAGGGTAGAAAGTGAAGGCAAAAACAGCATCAAAAGGTGCTAAAACTGCACAAAAAGATGCAAAAATGTCATAAAAGGTGCAAAAATGACACTAAAAAACATAAAAATTACACTAAAAGATTCTAAAATTGACAAAAAGGTGCAAAAATGTCACTAAAAGATGCAAAAAGGTCACAAAAAAACAAAAATTCCACTAAAAGATGCAGAAATGTCACTTAAAGATGCAGAAATTATACTACAAGAATAATAGGGGAGAAAGTGAAGGGAAAATAGAATAAGAAAATCAGACAATGTTGCCAAAATTATGTAAAATACTGCAGAAATGACAAGACCTGATGCAAAAATGACACTTCAAGATGCAAAAATAACCCTAAAAGATACAAAAATGACAATAAAAGAGGCAAGAATGACACTAAAAGGTGCAAAAACTACAGAAAAAAGATGAAAAAATGATACTAAAAGATGCAAAAATGACATTAAAGACTTCTGTTGATGTTTAGAGCCTGGAGACCTGCTGGTGGCGCTGAAACAGAATATTAGGGGAGAAAGTGAAGGTAAAATAAGGTAAGAAAACAACTCGATACAAAAACGACATGAAATGGTCCAAAAATGATACTAAAAGAATAATAGAGTAGAAAGTGAAGGGAAAATAGAATAAGAAAATCACAGTGTTGCAAAAATTACATGAAACATTGTAGAAATGATGCAAGAATGACACTAAAAGGTGCAAAAAATTATCCTAAATCATGCAAAAAAATACACTAAAGATGCAAAAACTTCACTAAAAGGTGCACAAACTAGACCAAAAAAAGATGAAAAATGACACTAAATGATGCAAAAATGTCACTAAAAGTTGCAAAAATTACACAAAAAAGATGAAAATTGATACTAAAAGGTGCAAAAATGACACAAAAAGATGCAAAAATTTTACTAAAGGTGCAAAAATGACACAAAAAAGAAAAAAACACAATACTAAGAGGTGCAAAATGACAAAAAGATACAAACATGACACAAAAATGTTCTAAATGACACTAATAGTTGCAAAAACTACAGACTGAAATTCTGCACAATCAACCCTCATATATTATATTTACATATATGTGAAATATGCGGAACGTCTTTGGACATTTTATTCAGATTTTAATTCATTAAAATGTGATGTTGAGCCTCAGCAGAGACGAAACCATCTGAGTTACTTTCTTAAATAATAATTAGAGAGTTTCGTCAAACAGAGTTGTGATGTTTGCATAAAAAGACGACGTGATCTTTGGTGTAACGACGATCTGATGGAGCTGTGAATAAACGGTAACCATGGAAACGACACGTAGCAGAAAGTTTTATCATCTATATAATAAAACCTGCAGATCCTCCGTCTGTTACTTCACCTGATGAACGTTGTTAATGTGTTTTCCAGCTGCAGGTGAGGCAGCTCGTTAACACGAAGCACTAATTAAAGACAAATTAAAGTTTCTCTTCTTCTGGGGAGGAAGTCCAGCTCCTCCTGTACATTCAGTTATAATAATAATAATAATAATAATGATAAAGAGTCTATCAGGTGCAACAGGCAGCTTCCTCTGAAATGTCTCTGCTGCCCCCCAGTGGTGGTTCATGATGCTGCACCGCCAGATAAAACGCAACTGGACTTAGAAATGACTTCTTCTGCACTGGTTGGTTGATTTAAAACGATAGAGGGGGAACTAAAGGGTTTAGCAACAAGAAAATAAGATTCATGTTAGAGATGTACCTAAGAAAGTGTAAGTATTAAGGTTAAAATCCCACAATGTTATATATTATACAGGTTTATGCTACTAAACTGAATGAAAACTCAGCTCACAGTGAGCAAAATGAATCCACTGTAAGGACAAATGAGCTCACAGTGAGCAAAAATTAGCCCACAGTGAGGTACAAAGATGCAAAAACGACATTAAAAGGTGCAGAAATTACATTTAAAGGATGCAAAAATGATACGAAAAGGTGAAAAATGACAAAAAGATGCAAAAATGGTTCAAAAAGATGCAACAATTACACAAAAATGCACAAATGACACTAAAAAGTGCAAAATGACACTCAAATGAGCAAAGATGGCACTAAAAGATGCAAAAAAATTACACAAAAGATGCAAAATGACACTAAAAGATGCTAAAATTACACAAAAATGCAAAGATGACACTAAAAGGTGCAAAAAGATGCAACAATTACACAAAAATGCACAAATGACACTAAAATGTGCAAAAATGACACAAAAAAGTGCAAAATGACACTGAAAGAAGAATAAATGACACTTAAAGTGCTAAAATATGTTATCTTTTTATACATGTGCATTATACGGTACATCTTTGGACATTTTATTCAGGTCTTAATTAAAACCATCTAAGTATCAGCCATTAGAAGCTTTGTTTAGGAGAAGCAGGATTTTAAATTCTATCATGGATTGAACAGGGAGGTCTCATATATTCAGTATACGACTCCAGACCATCTGTGTCCTTCACTGTGAACCAACAACATCATAACCACACGTATTTGACCTGAATAATTAATAATCCTCCATCCTGTCGTCCTCAGACTCGTCCGACTCCACCTCACCTCACCTCAGCCATGGCTGAGAACATCCTGGCTGCTGCCTGCGAGAGCGAATCTCGCAACGCTGCCAAGAGGATGCGCCTTGAAACCTACCACGTAAGTCCAACTGAGTTCTAGAATCCTACAACGTAAGTCCAACTGAGTTCTAGAAACCTACCATGTAAGTCCGACTGAGTTCTACAAGCCTACCATGTAAGTCCAACTGAGTTCTAGAAACCTACCATGTAAGTCCGACTGAGTTCTACAAGCCTACAACGTAAGTCCGACTGAGTTCTAGAATCCTACAACGTAAGTCCGACTGAGTTCTAGAAACCTACCACGTAAGTCTGACTGAGTTCTAGAAACCTACCACGTAAGTCTGACTGAGTTCTAGAATCCTACCACGTAAGTCTGACTGAGTTCTAGAATCCTACCACATAAGTATGACTGTGAAACTTCACTCATGTCTTATGTGTGGCTGATTAACTTCAGAAAAACAAGCTCACGGTCAGGAAAATTAGTTACTTGGTTACTCTACTGATACCAGTTACCCTATGAGTTTATTTACTTAATTACCCTGTGAGTACCTTTACTTAGTTACCCTATGAGTGTATTTACTTAGTTACCATATGAGTGTATTTACTTAGTTACCCTATGAGTGTATTTACTTAGTTACCCTATGAGTTTATTTACTTAATTACCCTGTGAGTACCTTTACTTAGTTACCCTGTGACTGTATTTACTTAGTTACCCTATGAGTGTATTTACTTAGTTACTTTATGAGTACCTTTACTTAGTTACCATGAGTATATTTACTTAGTTACCCTGAGTGTATTTACTTAGTTACCCTGAGTACCTTTACTTAGTTACCCTATGAGTATATTTACTTAGTTACCCTATTAGTGTATTTACTTAGTTACCTTATGAGTACCTTTACTTAGTTACCCTGAGTATATTTACTTAGTTACCCTATGAGTGTATTTACTTAGTTACCTTATGAGTACCTTTACTTAGTTACCCTATGAGTATATTTACTTAGTTACCTTATGAGTACATTTACTTAGTTACACTATGAGTATATTTACTTAGTTACCCTATCAGTGTATTTACTTAGTTACCCTATGAGTACCTTTACTTAGTTACCCTGAGTATATTTACTTAGTTACCGTATGAGTACCGTTACTTAATTACCCTATGAGTATATTTACTTAGTTACCTTATGAGTACCTTTACTTAGTTACCCTGAGTATATTTACTTAGTTACCCTATGAGTGTATTTACTTAGTTACCCTGAGTATATTTACTTAGTTACCGTATGAGTACCGTTACTTAATTACCCTATGAGTATATTTACTTAGTTACCTTATGAGTACCTTTACTTAGTTACCCTGAGTATATTTACTTAGTTACCCTATCAGTGTATTTACTTAGTTACCCTATGAGTACCTTTACTTAGTTACCCTGAGTATATTTACTTAGTTACCGTATGAGTACCGTTACTTAATTACCCTATGAGTATATTTACTTAGTTACCTTATGAGTACCTTTACTTAGTTACCCTGAGTATATTTACTTAGTTACCGTATGAGTACCGTTACTTAATTACCCTATGAGTATATTTACTTAGTTACCCTATGAGTACCTTTACTTAGTTACCCTATGAGTATATTTACTTAGTTACCCTATGAGTGCCTTTACTTAGTTACCCTATGAGTGTATTTACTTAGTTACCCTATGAGTACCTTTACTTAGTTACCCTATGAGTGTATTTACTTAGTTACCCTATGAGTACCTTTACTTAGTTACCCTATGAGTGTATTTACTTAGTTACCCTATGAGTACCTTTACTTAGTTACCCTATGAGTACCTTTACTTAGTTACCCTATGAGTATATTTACTTAGTTACCCTATGAGTGCCTTTACTTAGTTACCCTATGAGTGTATTTACTTAGTTACCCTATGAGTACCTTTACTTAGTTACCCTATGAGTATATTTGCTTAGTTACCCTATGAGTGCCTTTACTTAGTTACCCTATGAGTGTATTTACTTAGTTACCCTATGAGTGTATTTACTTAGTTACCCTATGAGTGTATTTACTTAGTTACCCTATGAGTACCTTTACTTAGTTACCCTATGAGTGTATTTACTTAGTTACCCTGAGTACCTTTACTTAGTTACCCTATGAGTGTATTTACTTAGTTACCCTATGAGTACCTTTACTTAGTTACCCTATGAGTATATTTGCTTAGTTACCCTATGAGTGCCTTTACTTAGTTACCCTATGAGTGTATTTACTTAGTTACCCTATGAGTGTATTTACTTAGTTACCCTATGAGTACCTTTACTTAGTTACCCTATGAGTATATTTACTTAGTTACCCTATGAGTGCCTTTACTTAGTTACCCTATGAGTGTATTTACTTAGTTACCCTATGAGTATATTTACTTAGTTACCCTATGAGTACCTTTACTTAGTTACCCTATGAGTATATTTACTTAGTTACCCTATGAGTGCCTTTACTTAGTTACCCTATGAGTGCCTTTACTTAGTTACCCTATGAGTATATTTACTTAGTTACCCTATGAGTGTATTTACTTAGTTACCCTATGAGTACCTTTACTTAGTTACCCTATGAGTATATTTACTTAGTTACCCTATGAGTACCTTTACTTAGTTACCCTATGAGTATATTTACTTAGTTACCCTATGAGTGTATTTACTTAGTTACCCTATGAGTACCTTTACTTAGTTACCCTATGAGTGTATTTACTTAGTTACCCTATGAGTACCTTTACTTAGTTACCCTATGAGTGTATTTACTTAGTTACCCTATGAGTACCTTTACTTAGTTACCCTATGAGTATAGTTACTTAATTACCCTATGAGTACAATTACTTAGTTACCCTATGAATCCATTTACTTAGTTACCCTATGAGTATAGTTACTTAGTTACCCTATGAGTACATTTACTTAGTTCCTCTATGAGTACCTTTACTTAATTACCCTATGAATCCATTTACTTAGTTACCCTATGAGTACCGTTAATTACCCTATGAGTATATTTACTTAGTTACCTTATGAGTACCTTTACTTAGTTACCCTGAGTACCTTTACCTAGTTACCCTATGAGTACATTTACTTAGTTACCCTGTGAGTACCTTTCCTTAGCTCCTCTATGAGTACATTTACTTAGCTCCTCTATGAGTACATTTACTCAGTTCCTCTCCTCCTTGTTGTCTCCAGGATGAGCAGATCTCTCTGGACAAACCGTCCGGCGGTGGCGGTGGTGGTCTGAGGGAACCGGCGTCTCTCGCTCACTCCGCCTACTCGCTGGCCGCCTCCGCCTTCTCCTCCCAGGACACCCAGCTCTACATCAACGGGGCCGGCCTTAGCTACGGTTACCGCGGATACCCGGGCCTGGGCGCTGCCATGCAACACCCCGTTTCCCTGACGACCAGCGCCGCTGCCCAGAGCAACGGTGAGGATGGAGGATGATTCATTCACTCATTCAGTCTGAGGATTAATGAATGAATGAATGAATGAAAATGATGTTTTATATCCGGTAAAAGGAGGACAGGATGTGTTTATTAGAAAATCTATTTCTGAAACTGCTTCGAGACAAAGCAACACATCTGATTACAGGATAAAAAGTGTTAAGCTTCATGAAACTGAAATAATGTTCAGAAACCTGCTAAAGGCTAACTCTGCTATTTTAAATCCTGTGATTAACAGACAAGATGTTTAGAATCAGTAAAAATAATAATACTGGATTATTTAATGGTGGTTTTGTCGTTATCCTGCCGTGTTTCTGTTTACGCCAATTATGAGCGTGTTTTACAAAAGTGAGGATTAAAATTCAATAACCTGACTGGAACGAACAGAACACTTTTTTCTCATAAGCCTGACTGTTAGGCCAACAGTTAGTCTGACAGTAAGCCTAATAACTAGCTTAACATGTAATATGACGTTTTTTTCTGACAGTTTTTCTGATAACTTGCCTGATTGTTAGACCAACAGTTAGCTTGAAAACCAGAGTTAGCCTCACAGTTTGTCTGACAGTTAGTGTGACAGTTAGCCCGATAGTTAGCTTGACGATTAGCCGGATATTTAGCTTGCAAGTTAATATGACAGGTATTCTGATGGTAAGTCGGAAGGTTAGTTTAATAGTTAGCAAAGCAGTTAGTCTGATAATTAGCCCACAGCCTGGTGGTTAGCATGACAATCAAGTCCAACAGTTAGCTTGACAGTCTGACAATTAGCCTGACAGTTAGTCTGACTGTTAGCCTGATAGTTAGCCTTATAGTTAATCTGACTGTTAGTCTGATAGTTAGCCTTATAGTTAATCTGACTGTTAGCCTGATAGTTAGCCTTATAGTTAATCTGACTGTTAGTCTGATAGTTAGCCTTATAGTTAATCTGACTGTTAGCCTGATAGTTAGCCTTATAGTTAATCTGACTGTTAGTCTGATAGTTAGCCTTATAGTTAATCTGACTGTTAGCCTGATAGTTAGCCTTATAGTTAATCTGACTGTTAGTCTGATAGTTAGCCTTATAGTTAATCTGACTGTTAGCCTGATAGTTAGCCTTATAGTTAATCTGACTGTTAGCCTGATAGTTAGCCTTATAGTTAATCTGACTGTTAGCCTGATAGTTAGCCTTATAGTTAATCTGACTGTTAGTCTGATAGTTAGCCTTAAAGTTAATCTGACTGTTAGCCTGATAGTTAGCCTTATAGTTAATCTGTTAGTCTGATAGTTAGCCTTATAGTTAATCTGACTGTTAGCCTGATAGTTAGCCTTATAGTTAATCTGACTGTTAGTCTGATAGTTAGCCTTATAGTTAATCTGACTGTTAGCCTGATGGTTAGCCTTATAGTTAATCTGACTGTTAGCCTGATAGTTAGCCTGTCATTGACCAGGTTATTTTCCCAGCATAAATTGCCAGAGTAACTGATCTTGAACGGAAATTGAAAGTTAAATTTGCTTGTGAATTTCACCAGTGAAGGATCAGTAAAGTTTATCTTATCTTAATGGAACCAAAGTAACCTGACGATAAGACAGACTGTCTGAGATTTTTTTCTGAACTGTCACCGTCTTCTTTTTGCATCAGTCTTCTCCTGTCTAAGCTCCTGTTGGTCCATTAACCGCTCAGAAAACTGGTCCAGTAACTATGATTTGTTGTTATTTTGGTTTGCTGTGAGTTCAGCTAAATGAAGCTGGTGAGGCCTTCTGCTTTGGTTACCTGGAAATAGAGCAGGTTTTATAGTAGACACGATGATAACACAATGTTTATCATGTACTTTATGGAGGATGTTATTATGGTATTTCATCAGTCCTGATCTTTTTCTCTCCACTCTCCGTCCCTCCACCCGTCGTCCTTTGTCCTCCTCCACTTTCCCTTCAGGCCCCACAGACCTCAGCATGAAATCTCTCTCCGCCGCCAACATCGCCAACGCCTCTGCCGCTGCCAACAGCCTGGGTGGGCGGGGCAGCGGCGGCGCCGGAGGAGGCGGGGCCTCCACCCAGCTCAGCCAACCGGAGATCACGGCCGTGCGTCAGCTGATCGCCGGCTACCGGGAGTCGGCCGCCTTCCTGCTTCGCTCGGCGGACGAGCTGGAAAACCTCATCCTGCAGCAGAACTGATTTTGGCGGGAAAATATACACCTAACACACACACACACACACACACACACACACACACACACACACACACACACACACACACACACACATACACACACACACACACACACACACACACACACACATTAATACACATACATGCACACACACGCACACACTTCCTGTTCTGTTTATTTCGTCCGCCGTCTCCTCACCTCCTCTCTTTTTTTGCTCCTTAATCTGCCTTCTCTTTGGGAGAACTGTGGCCGCTTTTATTTTGAAGGAACAACGGCGAATCTCCGAAACAATCCAGAGGAAATCTAAAAAATTTAAAGAGTATTAGTAATAATTAGAAAGGAAAAAAAGGAGGACTCTTCTGTGGAATCACCTCACAATCAGCGCCGGTGATGAAGACGAGGAGCGAAGATGATGCAGGGAAGAAATTCAAAATAAAAAAAAAAAAAAAAAAAAGACGTGAAGCTCGGGGAGTTTTGAGCATCATCCTAATGAAATTAAAAATATGAAATCCCGCCGACTCCCTGAATAATCGCTACTGCTTGCTTTTGATTTTTTTTGTTTTGTTTTGGGGAGTCTAAATTTTTTGTTTATTTTTTTCCCAAGTGACTGAAAGAAAGAAAAAAGACTTATCTTGAAAAATAGCACTAAAACAGGAGTCCGAAAAGGGGCCAAAAATAACGGGGAAAAAAATTTGTTTTAAAAAAAAAAAAAGAAAAAGACAAAAAAGAGTTTTCTTGTGCTCGCTTGTATATAAGCTCTCTGTGTCCCTATAGCACTTTTCCCTCACCCCGTCCTCACCCGTCCTCACCCCGTCCTACCCAGGGAGCTAACTTATGCTACTTATGCATCCGAGACCACCAGGAAATACCTCAGATCCGACCTGCCAACCCCGTTGTTTTTTTTTGTTTTGTTTTTCTGTTTCCTCTCACACACAAACACAAAAACACCTGAAGCCAGTTTACTTTCCAACCGCCCGATGTCTTCAAGGTTTCTACGTTTTTCGTCTGAGAGAATCAAAAAAGAGAAAAAAAACTTTACCGAAACCACTTTGGAGAACTTTTTTGCGGGTTTGTCGGCGCGCTGCTGTACATAACGGAGGGGAGCTGAGCGGACTTTTCTTGAATTAAACTTTCTCGTAGGCGAAGTTTTACCTCCCGCTTCTACTTTTTACAGCCAACGAAACCTCAGCATCTTTAACACCTCCTTCTTCTTCTTCTTCTTCTACTTCTTCTCCATTGGACCTACTCTCCACCTCTTCTTCATGGACCTAAAAACCTCCCGTCCGGGTTTCAGAGGACGACGAGGAGTTTTTGCTCTGTCTTACTGTGTTTGTCTGTTAAACTCTAAAATGGCCATTATCGTTATTATTATTATTATTATTATTATTATTATTATTATTACTATGATTCTAATGATGAACTCTCATGTTGCTGCTGCTATTCAAACAAACCGGACCTTCTGCCATAGACCTGAGACCTCAAATAGCCGACCGAAAGACCGACCGAAAGACCAAAAGACCTCCGACTAAATCAAGTTTTAGCGAAATCGACCTTTATGTCCGTCATGCTGGTTGGTTGGTTCCTTCGTTTTCGCTTCATAGGGCTCGATTCCTGTTGTGTTTTTGTGACTTTCTAACTGTGAATCTTTTCTTTTTTTTTCTTCGTGTTTTTGCGATTCTTCATCCTCCGGAGGGCCGACACACTTTAACCTCTTTGGGAGGCCGAATCAGTCCAGCGCAGGATCTCTAGAAATGATTTGTTTTACGGGAGGAAAAGGAGGCGAACGTGTTGCAGATTGAATCCTGTCAGGTTTTAGCTTTCAGCCGTTGTTGAAGGTAGTTTTCTGTTTTCGTGCAAGTTCTGTGCACATTTTTTTGGGGAAAATTCGCTTATTTTGCTTTCTTTAGAAGTTCAATAAAAGATCCTCACAGCTGTCTGTTAAATTTGAAGCTCGAGCTAGCAGCCGCTTAGCCTAGCTTAGCATAACTAGCAGAAGAAGCAGCTAGCGCACCTATAAACGTGTTATATCTTGTCTGATTAAGCCATAAAAAAATAGATAAAACGTGTGGGTTGGTGCACTTTAACCCTCTGAACTTCAAGCAGCAGTTTTTTGGGTCTTTTTTTGCTAATTTTTCTTAATTGTTGGTGTATTTTTTGCTGCTTTTTTACCACAAAGAAGGAGAGAGAACTCAGAAATGTCTTTTATGTGGTATAAAGAAGTTAGAAAAGGCAAAAGTTTATTTGATTGTTTATTTTCCAAAAATTGTAAAAAAATGGAATCAAACTAAATGGTCACTCTACTTAATATAGATGTTTCATTTTTTCCATTTTTACAACCTCTACAAGCTGCATTTTTCACCTTATTCTAGATGTTTTGCCATGCTGAATGTATCTCCAACAACTTGCTCCTCTGTTCACTGTTCTGAGCCATGCTGCATTTATTTGATTCATCCAGTAGCTTTGATTTTCAGTCTGAAATTGTCCAAAACTATTTTAAACTTGTCTAAAGTAACATAGAATTGTCCAAAATTGACTCAAAATGGGTCCAAAAATGTCCAAAATGAGTCAAAATTTGTTCAAAATAACCCAAAAACGCTCCAAGCTTACTTGAAACTACCTGAAAACATCTGGAAATTTTTCATTTTAAACAAGATTTGAGTTGTGAAGGTCAATTTAAGTCATTTTGGACCCATGTTCCTTTCAGGCTGAGACTGTAAAAAATAATTTGAAGTGTGACCAAAATAACAAAACTGGTCCAGAATTACTCAAAAATGATCTAAAGTGACCTGAAAACTGTCCAAAATTACTTGAAACTTGTTTGAAATGACTCAAAATGCATTTAAAATGACAGTTTTGAGTCACTACGGACAATCTGAGTCATTTTCAACAGGTTTTAGTCCAGTTTTAAGTCTCTGCTGATCATCAGTAGAAAGATGTTTCACCATGCTACATGTATCTCCAACAACTTGCTCCTCTGTTCACTGTTTTTGAGCCATGCCACATTTATTTCCTCTCAGTGTCTCTGTGGAAGCACTACCTGCACTTCAGCCGAAAAGTTTAGATTTTTTTTGTCGTGACGTTTGATCGCAGCTGAGTCACTGATGATGTCACTTTTGCGTGAAGGAGCGCAGAATTTTTTGTTTTTTTTACAGAATCCGATTAGCGCACACAGTTTATTTTTAGCAAGTTTTTTTGAACAAAACACGTAAAATAAAGTGATTTAATTTGCTTAAGCGATTGATGATGAGTTCAAGGAATGTTGGAAAGTTTACAATCCATTGATTCTTTTTTGATGACTTGCTCTGACAAATTCTGTTGATCTTATTTACAGTAAATGCACCTTTCAAACCCGCCGGCGGGTTTCGGGGTCCAGAGGGTTAAACGAAGCCACGCTAGCTGTTTCCAGCCTTTATGCTAAGCTAACAGTTGAGAAAGCAAATAAGAGTTGGAACATCAGTAACAAGCAACCTTAGCTTTCATTCAACACCACTTGTGGTTCAAAACAAGCTCATATTTCCAGGTTTTGGAGTTGCTAACTGCCGGCGTTGGTTAAATTTAGCATCGAAGGGCATTTTGAAGCTCGCGTCGCATCTCAGCTCGTTCGGAAGATGTTGGGAAATCAGTGAAAAAGACCGACTGGAGTTCCTCCCGAGGCTTTGCTCTGTGTTCTGTGGTTCAGTCCAACTGTCCTGTCACTGTAATTTGCTCCCTTTTTGCACACTGAGCGAAGCCACAGTCGTCTGTGATGTGAAGATGTGAAGATGTGAAGATGTGAAAGGGTTCGGGGGATCTTCTGAGGGTCTATATGCATGTTTCTCCAGCAGGGACCCCTCAAACCCTTAGACTTGCACTGCTGTTAGAACGGGGGAAGACGTGTGGTGGGGTTTTTGTTTTTTGCAATGCAGCTGATAATCATAGCATTCGCTGGTCTTTAGGGACGAACGAGGAACGGATTCATGCCTCGAACCCACAAACACGAAACCTCCATCCAGAGTTCCGCAGATTGGTGTCAGAAGCTCCACATCTGGTTGAAATGTTGAAAAGTTCTGTTTAAAGTGTTCTGATCGCTGGATGACAAACATGAGAAAAATATGCAAAAAGAAACGACCCAAACGGAAGAGAAGGACGGACGACGGTGTCTCAGGAGGGTTTTGGTGCAACTTCAAACCGATGCAACAAACAGATTATTCACCTAAAGTTCAAATTTTAAATATCAGCCATGTAAAATAAGAGCAAACACGTAAAACCCACTGAGATACAATCAATTATTCATTTAATTTTAGTGTCTTTATTCAATTAAACATTCAAAGGGGGGTTTTGAGAGTTTATTTAGTTTGCTCTTACTGGAATATTTAGTCTTTTCTGTTGTTGAAGACACCAGCGACTCGTCCTCTTCTTCTCCTCTTCGATCCTCACTGTGCTCTCAGATACTGCCAACAGTTCGGCTGCCTGGTTTTCGTTTTGGATCGGTCCAGACCCACTCAGTCGATCTCAGAGTTTTTGATTGATCCGGTGACTCAGGGACCGGAATCGCACACAGATGGTTGGAAACTAACCTTCTGATAACAGCAAAAACACTCAGCATCAATGTGGAGGTTGGAAAATCAGACAATATTTACAAATTTGTATGAAAATACAACTTAAACCTGAACTCAGAAAGTTCCAAGACTGAGTATAAAAGTAAAAAAACACATTTCAATTGAATTTTCTAGCCATATCTCTCAACAAATTGTCCTTGTGCAGCGACGCTCTGCTCCCAGTGCTCCTGCAAAGCATCAAACACTTCCTAAAAGTCCTTTTATGCTAATATGTCGTGCACCGTCTGCGCCAGATCTCCTAGACTGCATCAAAACAGCAACTCTTGAACTTCGTTTTAGGGAAAAGGAAGAAGCTGCAGGGAGTTAAATCTAGCACGACGTTTGGGTTGTTGTGGCCAAAACGTCAGCATGGAAGCAAAAAAAATGCATTCTCAGTTACGTTTTAAGGTCCACAGTTGGACTTGTGTGAGTTCACATCCCATGACGGACGACAGAATTAAAATATGAGCCTTTTGCAACATGTTTAAAGCCTGACAGCTCAGGTTGTTGTGTCGAACGTTCTACCTCAGGAACCTCACAACATTACAGTAGAACTCAGTCCGACTCTTGGGAGGAACTCTTGGTGCACAACCACCTGAATGTTGACTAAAACGACAAGAATTCTTCTCAGAATGCAGCTCTTTAGCTGTAAAACCTGCTGTTTGTCCTCCTGATGGTAGCCACAAACCCACATCTGGTCACCAGTGATAATCCTCCACATGAAGGTCGCATCATCCACAGTGAAATCACAAATCCTCACCCAGTGCTCACAAAATCATGTCAAACACTGATTTGTGGAAGTTCCAACTCGAACATGTTGCGAACAAACATTTTACAGATGCTGACATCAGTTTTTGTCTGTTTTCAGAAGGTGATGAGATCCTGATTTGCTCGTAAAACTGCTGTGAAGGTCCCTCAGATCACAGACGGATCTGGTGGTTTTTAGTTTCATTTCATTTCAGGGAAAACTCGAGCGAACCAGGCCGACTTTACCTCCTTCAATTGATTCTCAAACTGCTGCTGCGTCCTGAAAACCTCCAAAGTGTGTTTTCTGAGAAATCAAGGAAAAGCTGTTTTTGTTTTATTAAATCCACCATATTATGGGTTTAAAATGGGTAAATGTGCTCCTGCTGTCAGGATTTATTATCTGCAGGTGAAGGGTGACGCCACATTGGATTTTTATGCAACAGCAACATTTCATACGATTTAACCTCGACGGTCTTTGCTAGACATTTAATTTTTTTGGCAAAGTGAAGTTTGGAACCTAAAAAAAAGCATGAAAGCTGCTGAATTTAGTTAAAGTTATGTCCTGAGCATGAAACAGCTCTGCAAACTCTCCTGCTACTTTAAAATGAATCTCACTTAACATAAATAAAAACTGAAAAAGCTTCACTTGTAGTCGGCAAACACTGAATCAGAGACTTCTAGAAGTCATAAAACATGTTAAACGTATTAAAAATACTTTTAATGACTTCTAGCTGTCATAAAAGAAGTTAAGACTTCCAGTAGTCATAACTTCTGGACTGGTGACTTATGACTTCTAGGAGTCCTCTAGACTTAGACTTCTAGAAGACATAAGTCTAGTTTTATGACTTCTTTTATGACTTCTAGAAGCCATAATGCATGTTTGTAACACGTTTTATCATTTCTGGGAGTCATTAGTCTAGAAGACTTCCAGGAGTCATCAGTTTACACAAGTCTGTGACTTTTAGAAGTCATGAAAGAAGTCATAAAACATGTTCGGAACAAACTTTATGACTTCTTTTATGACTTCTTGTAGTCATAAGTCTAGAGGACTTCTAGAAAACATAAAAGAAGTCATAAAGTGTGTTCTTAACATGTTTTACGACTTCTAGAAGTCAAAAAAGTCACAAAACATTTGTAACACATTTTCATGACACGTTTTATGACTTCTAGGAGTCATAAGTCTTGAAGGCTTCTAGGAGTCATAAAATGTGTTCGTAGCAGATTTTATGAGTTCTTTTAGAACTTGTAGAAGTCATAAAACATGTTACGCACCCGTTTTATGTCTTCTAGGAGTCAAAAAAGAAATTATGACTCTTAGAAGTCATAAAAGACGTATCCATAACATTTTTGTAACACGCTTTATGACTTCTCTGAGCCATAAGTCTAGAAGGCTTCTAGAAGTCATAAAAAAAGCCATGAAAGATACCAGAAAGTGTGTTTGTAACAGGTTTTAGGACTTCAAGAGTTCCTAAAACCTGTTATGAACACATTTTAAGACTACTAGGAGTCATAAGTATAGAAAGCTTCTAGAAATGATCAAAATTGTCATGAAAGAAGTCATAAAACATGTTTTCTGACTTTACAAAAGAAGAGGTCATAAAAGAAGTTCTAAAACATATTCGTAACACATTTTTGTGACACATCTAAGACTTCTAGGAGTCATAAGTCTCGAAGGCTTAAAACATGTTCATAACAGGCTTTATGAGTTCTAGAAGTCCTACAACGTTATACAAACAGGTTCCTTTGTGTCTTCTGTCAGAAAAGATGGTTTTCTACCAGGTCAGTTTACTTCAGCACCACATTTTAAAATAAACACCAACAACTGTAGAGAAAATGACAAAAAAAATAAAGCAAATGACAATCTTCAGAAGGTGTAATTTGCTCACTGTTTGATTTCTCCGATCGGGAGAAGAATCCGAGCGTTTCAGCCATAATCAAACCTCCTCCTCCGGTTCTGTCGCCACATTTCTATCTGATTTCTATTTTTTAGATTCACATGACGATTGCGGTCAATGTTCTTCTGGTTATGATTTTATAGATATATTTTGTAGTGTGAGTAAAGTGATCTTTTTTGGAGAAGATATTTTGTACAATATTTCGACAGCTTCACTCTGTGTTGCCTCTTACTGCACATTCCAAACATGGATGTCAACCAACACTGGACCTGACCGGCATCACCAAACACCATCAGCAGGGTTTCTGTCCTACCAGGTGGTCCAATCAGGAGTTCTAATCAAACCAGATGTTTTTCTGAAGACGGGGGAATCTGAAACTCCACTTTACCCTTTAAGGTTTCGAAGCAGACGTAGGTTTTAAAGGTTTTGTTTATGCTCCGGCGTGGTTGTAAGAAGGTTCTAAATCTTCTTCCTGACCTCTAACACTGCAGACAAAGAGCAGACTCTCTGGTATTTGGACAACAGAGCAGCTCTAACCTTTACGAAAGACACCTGCAGTGAATTCCTGCAGCTCCAGCAGACGTGAAACCTTAAAGGATCTGCCTTATTTTTACTCCGAATGATTCGTAGATCTTTGACCAAAACAAGGTTTCTTTGTTGGAGATTTAAAGGGGCCAAAAAGTTACGTTTCTGCTTCTCAGTTATGTTTTAAGGATGAGAGAATGTTATTTTTCGACTTAAATTTTGTTTTCTGTGACAGTTTTTACTCATTTCCTGGTTCCGTTTTGGAAAAATCTCATAATTCAGGTTAAAATATGACACTTTTACTATTTATTTAAAGCTTCTCCTCAATTTTCTGGGTTACCAAAGTGACAAATCTATCTAATATATGTTTATTTGGCAGAAAAGGAGCAATCGCAAAGCTAAAAATTAAATAGGAAAGATGCATTAATTGGAAACAATCTTGCAGAAAAATATATTTCCATCAGTGCAGAATGGAGAATACAGTTTAGTTGAATAACAATGTAATTTTGTGGAAAATGGGTGAAGAAAAAGAGAAATAAAATCCTGAGGTGTGCAGTGCAGCTGTAGTTGTCGGCTAATACATTAGTTTGCAACTATTTTGGTAATTGAAGACTTCATTTTGAGGAAAAAAAAGTATAAATTCTGTGCTTGCAGCTACTGAAATATTAATATTTCCTAGTTTCTTGACAGAAAATTGAGTATATTTGGACCAAACAAGACATTTTTCACCATTTTCTGACATTTTATTGTCCAAACAACTAATTAATCGACAATAAAAGTAAACATAAGTTGTACTGCTAATGCTAAGCTAACTGCACAAACGTGTTGCTGTTCTCAGATAAAAGGAAACTAACTCACATCAGAGGATCATCTTCAGAGTTAGATTTCAACACGCAAATATTTTTGGAAAATCAAATGAGAAAAAATATCTGAGACTTAAAATGCTAACTAAATACATGAAACGGCACCGCCAAAGCTAACTGATTAAAATTACAAAAAAATTCTATAAAAGCCAACAACTAATTGTGGTTTTATGCATCAGAGGTTGGTTTTATACCCCAAACTACACAAACAACTAAAAAAATGTGCTTATTAGCGACCTTTAGCACACCAGGCTAGCTTTGCTGTCAGCTATTAAACTTAATCCACAATGATTTTGGTAATCAATGACTGAATTTTAAGAAAAAATTTCAAAATTCTGTGATTGCAGCGACTTCAATATGAATATTTTCAGTTGTTTTTTACAGTAAAATGAATGTCTTTGAACATTTTTCACCATTTTCTGACGTTTTATTGTCCAAACGACTAATTAATCGACAATAAAAGTAAACATAAGTTGCAGCGCTAATACTAAGCTAAGCAAATCGCTCAAAGGTGTTACTGTTCAAATTAGCTCACATCAGATGATCTTCTTCAGAATTAAATTTTGGAGCTTTTTCTCAGTTTCAGCTAAAACAAAGATTTGCAAAATGGCGTCCATTTCTTCTTCAGTGGTGCTTCAGATTCCTCCGTGTCCGGACTTTTGGCGGCGTTTGGTTTTTTCCTCGTTCTGTCTTTACCTGACTTCGTACCCAGACTCTTGATTGTCTGATTTCTCTGCCGGCCTTCGTACCTTCAGTAAAACCAATGTGAAACCTGTATTTTCCTCATGATTTGACTCAGTGGAAGTGTGATGTTTACATGTACAGATCTTTGCGATTCTTTCTGGGTTTTTTTCTGTTTCCTCTCATCTTATTTCTCCTTTCCATCCCTCTTTCTTTTATTTTTTTTTGTTTTTCAGTTCACCCGACTCCTTCCTTTTACACTCTGAAGGGAAATGGGACTAAATAAATACGATTTTTACACACTTATCGCAGGACGGAGACGCGCTAAAGTTTTTGTTTGTTTTCGAAACGTGTGTCGACGTTTGGTCAGCGAATGCTAACAACGCTAGTAGCTGTTAGCGACTCAGTTTTGTGCAGAATTCGAGGCCGAACCGTCCCCGTCTGAACAGCGACCGTCCGGAAGGGTTGGGAGTCGAGTTGTGTGTTCGTTTGGCCTCCAGAGGGCGCCACCGCCGTCCTCCTCGGCCGACCACAACCTGGTGGAGATGATTCCTCAGCGAATGATAAGCCATGACGGACCCGCGGGTCTCTATTAATATATTTAGCAAAAGTTAAAACTGCAGAAGACAAAACTCAACCTCAGGAAACAAATAAAAAAAACAAGGACATCACTTTTGTAAAAACACTGAAGGCCCATTTCCCTCTTTCTCTTTGATACCATATAAATTATATCAGAAATTCTTTTTTATATTTATTGTGTTTATTATTATTCTTCTATATACCAGTGGATCCTTTTTTTCCAGTAACCTGTGGCTGAATATTTTGATTCTTTAGAAAAATGTTGATAATATATGTGAAGCAATGATTGAGGATTTAAAAAAAAAAAAAAAAGAAGAAGTATCTAGGGTTATTTTTTTCCGTTTGTTGGCATTTGTTCGGCCCAACAATGAGAACATATCACTCTGGTCCATGACAAAGAAACCAATGATTGAAAAACTGAGCTTTCTTTTGTGTGATGTCACTGCTAAAGGCTGAAATATTTCTGGACTGAAAAAAAACTATTGTGACTATTTAGTTTAGTTTTTTTTGTTTTTATTTTGTTTGTTTTCATTTGTTCGTTTGTTTCCTCCTGAGCTGTATGTCACAAAGCTAAATATACTAATAAAATGGTGTGCTATCTATCAAAGAGCTGACTCCGTCTGTTCATCATCACAACTCTGAGGTCTCATTTTATTATCGATCAGAGTTCTACCTTCATATTTCCAGAGTTCCAGGTCCTTGAAGTCCATAGAGGAGAACGTCCCCTGTAGAAAGTTCTAGAGTAGACCTACCGACAACTATCCAGTTATAGATCTACCGACAACTGTCCAGTTGTAGATCTACCGACAATTGGACAGTTGTAGATCTACCGACAACTGTCCAGTTACCGACAACTGTCCAGTTGTAGATCTACTGACAACTATCCAGTTGTAGATCTACCGACAACTGTCCAGTTGTAGATCTACCGACAATTGGACAGTTGTAGATCTACCGACAACTGTCCAGTTACCGACAACTGTCCAGTTGTAGATCTACTGACAACTGTCCACTTGTAGATCTACTGACAACTGTCCAGTTGTAGATCTACCGGCAACTGGACAGTTGTCGGTAGGTCTACTCTAGAACTTTCTACAGGGATGTTCTCCTTTCCTGCCTCCAGTCTTTAAGTTTAGTCTCACTTAGAACATTCCAGGTCCTTGAAGTCCATAGAGGTGGGTCCGGAGTCATACAAACAATCATTGGTACCCTGAAGAACTTTTGGTTTTAGTCCAAAATTACTCAAAAATTGTCCAAATTCTATCAAATTCTTCCCGAAATGACTTGAAGACTTCTGCAAAACAGTTCAGAATTTGTCCAAAACACCTAAAATCTCACCAAAATGTCTCAAAGATTTTCCAAACTAACTTGAAATTTCACCAAGATGACGCAAATTTCTTCAAAATGTCTTAAAAATGATCTAAAAAGGCTCAGATATTAATCAGTGATCTTTACAGTTGTTGGTAGGTCTACTCTAGAACTTTCTCCAGAGGACGTTCTCCTTTCCTGCTTCTAGTCTTTAAGTTTAGTCTCATTTAGAACATTCTGAACTGGAGACTTCCAGGTCCTTGAAGTCCATCGAGGTGGGTCCAAAAAGACTAGACAGCTGAAATTCATTGGAAATGCCCGAAATTACTCGAAACTTGACCAGAATTACACAAACATTTCCAAAACAATTCAAAACTTACCTTTAATTAGTAAAAAATGAACAAAAGAATCATTTAACATTCCGAGTTCTACCTTCATACTGGGAACATTTCCAGAGTTCCAGGTCCTTGAAGTCCATTGAGGAGAACGTCCTCTGGAGAAAGTTCTAGAATAGACGTACTGACAACTGAACAGTTGTCGGTAGAACAGGGGATGTTCTCTTTTCTTGCTTCCAGTCTTTAAGTTTAGTCTCACTTAGAACATTCAGAACTGGAGACTTCCAGGTCCTTGAAGGAGTGAACGTGTTCAAAATGATAAAAACTTAAAGGCTCAATTTGACAGTTTGACTCAAAACTAAACTAAAATGACAAAAAAATTATGAAAAACAGCCAAACTGCTTCTAAACCTTTCCGAAACCACATATTTTGCCTAAAATGACTCAAACATAGTCCAAAATTACAGAAAAAAGTTGTACAAAATATGTAAAACCTGTAAAAAAAAAAAAAAAAAAAAAAAAAAGCTGATTGTTGGGTTCCAACAATCTGCTCTTAGTTTTCTGTCATTTGGGCTTCAGTTTGCTGCTTCAGCTGCAGGTTGAGGGTTTTAAACTGCAGGAAAATCCACTAAATGTTGCTTAAATCTGTTTATTTACCATAGAAACTGTAATATTTAATCACCTGAGGCACCAAACACTGCTGGAATATAATAGTCTAGTAGAAATACAGCAGTTTTACATATTTTAAGTATAGCTTCTCGCCGTAATTTGATATTATCTGCATTATTTAATGGCTTTTAAAATGTTTAATAAAGATATTTGCATGGATAAAATTGACATTGCCTGTAAATGTGCATCTGTCTGCACCACCCCCTGCTGACTGCTCCACCACAGTTCTCCTACCATCACACCTCTCCTCCTCCACAGGATCCTACACCCACAACCAGCACTCAGCCCCCTGACCCAGCTTGTCCCTATCGACATCCCAGGTGAGGAGAGAACAGAGCAGGTAGAAGATCAGGAAGGCTACGGGTCCGGATGGCATCATCTCCAGGCTCCTCAAGTCCTGCGCAGATCAACTGAGCAGGATAGTGGAGCACATCTTCAACTTGATCCTGAAGCTGGGGAGAGTACCACAGCTGTGGAAGACGTCCTGCGTGGAGCCGAAGATCTCGCATCCCAAGGACCTCAACCACTACAGGCTGCTGGCACTAACATCCCGCCTGATGAAGACCCTGGAGAGGCTGGTCCTCTGTCATCTGCAACCCCTGGTGAGCTCATCATTGGACCCGCTGCAGTTCTCCTACCAGCCCAGCATCGGGGTTGATGATGCAGTGATTTACCTCCTGCACAGATGTTTCTCTCACCTGGAGAAGACGAAGAGCACTGTGAGAATCATGTTTTAACTTCTCCAGTGCCTTCAACACCATCAAGCCTGTGCTTCTGGGGGACAAGCTGGAGCAGACAGGAGTAGACTCTCACCTCACAATGTAGCAGCTGGATTACCTCACCAACCAAACACTGTGGTCTGCATTACGGGGTCCTACAGGAGACTGTGTGTCCAACACTGTGGTCTGCATTACAGGGTCCTACAGGAGACTGTGTGTCCAACACTGTGGTATGCATTACTGGGTCCTACAGGGGACTGTGTGTCCAACACTGTGGTCTGCATTACAGGGTCCTACAGGAGACTGTGTGTCCAACACTGTGGTCTGCATTACTGGGTCCTACAGGGGACTGTGTGTCCAACACTGTGGTCTGCATTACTGGGTCCTACAGGGGACTGTGTGTCCAACATTGTGGTCTGCATTACTGGGTCCTACAGGGGACTGTGTGTCCAACATTGTGGTCTGCATTACGGGGTCCTACAGGAGATTGTGTGTCCAACACTGTGGTCTGCATTACTGGGTCCTACAGGGGACTGTGTGTCCAACATTGTGGTCTGCATTACAGGGTCCTACAGGAGACTGTGTGTCCAACACTGTGGTCTGCATTACTGGGTCCTACAGGGGACTGTGTGTCCAACATTGTGGTCTGCAGTACGGGGTCCTACAGGGGACTGTGTGTCCAACATTGTGGTCTGCAGTATGGGGTCCTACAGGGGACTGTGTGTCCCACACTGTGGTCCGCAGTACAGGGTCCTACAGGGGACTGTGTGTCCCACACTGTGGTCTGCAGTACGGGGTCCTACAGGGGACTGTGTGTCCAACATTGTGGTCTGCAGTATGGGGTCCTACAGGGGACTGTGTGTCCCACACTGTGGTCTGCAGTATGGGGTCCTACAGGGGACTGTGTGTCCCACACTGTGGTCCGCAGTACAGGGTCCTACAGGGGACTGTGTGTCCAACACTGTGGTCTGCAGTAGGGGGTCCTACAGGGGACTGTGTGTCCAACATTGTGGTCTGCATTACGGGGTCCTACAGGGGACTGTGTGTCCAACACTGTGGTCTGCATTATGGGGTCCTACAGGGGACTGTGGGTCCCACACTGTGGTCTGCATTACGGGGTCCCTCAGGGGACTGTCCTTGCCTCCTTTCTTTTCACCCTCTACACAGCAGACTTCTCCCATCCCACCACCAACTGCCATCTTCAGAAGTTGTCTGATGACTCCGCCATCGTCGGCCTCATCACGGACGGAGATGAGGAGGACTACAGAGAACTTAACCGGGACTTTGTGGACTGGTTCCTGCTGAACTGCCTCCAGATCAACGTGGTGAAGACCAAGGAACTAGTGGTGGATTTTAGCAGGAACAGACACACTTCTCCTTCACCAGTGAACATCCAGGGAACGGATATTGAGATTGTGGACTTTTACAGGTACCTGGGTGTTCACTTAAACAACAAACTGGACTGGACTACAAACACCAACGCACTTTATAAGAAAGGTCAGAGCAGACCACATGCTGAGGAAACTGAGGTCCTTCAGGGTGCAGGGAGAACTTCTGAAGACCTTCTATGATTCTATGGTGGCATCAGCCATCCTGTATGGAATGGTCTGCTGGAGCAGCAGCATCACAACTGCAGACAGGAAGAGACTCAACAAACTGGTAAAGAAAGCTAGAACTGTCCTGGGTTGAACCCTGGATCCCATGGAGGTGGTGGGAGACAGGAGGATGGTGACAAAGCTGTTGTCTATCATGGAGGACACCTCCCACCCCCTGCAGGACACACTAACATCACTGGAAGCTCCTTCAGTGACAGACTGCTTCACCCACGGTGTCTAAAGGAGAGATACTGCAGGTCCTTCCTTCCTGCTGCAGTCAGACTTTACAATCAAGCTCCCAGTAGTTCAGTTCACCCACTAACTGTGCAATGAAAATGTAAATAATGATGCTGTGCAATTTCACAGGAATGTTGCTGTAAATATTATATTTTTTCTTCTAGAAGAAGAAAATATTTATATCTATGCAGTGTGTGCTGCTCTCCTTTTATTCAAACTGTTCTATTTGCTGCTGTTACACTGTAAATTTCCCTTCTGTGGGATCAAGAAAGGTTTAATCTA